>CAKNXH010064375.1:55822-91350 GCA_932178445.1 Andricus quercusramuli | reverse complement strand
GTCACCCATCCAAGTACTAACCGCGTCTAATGCTGCTTAACTTCAGTGATCTAACGACAATTGGTTTTCTTCAGCGTAGTATGGTCGTTGAAAAATATTGATATACAATAATTTATTCTGGTCCGAGCCTAAAGTACATAATTATCTCGGGCTTGGATCAAAGAGTGTTGGTCCAGTTGTGGGTTGACCGATCGACCCTTGTAATTGTTGAAGCCAACACTTCGAGTATTTGACATAACTACGTTTTCCTTATTCTCCACCTCTTTCTCTTTCTTCTTTCTTTCCTCCTCCACTCTCTCCTTTTCAATAGATAAACTCTGCTTTTATGAATAAACGTGAGGCTATAGGGACAATTATTCAAAAAAGCAAAAAGCAGACTGATGAGGCTATTGAAACAATTCAACAGAAGTATAACAGTTTCAAACGTGACCGGGAACAAGCTGTTCAAGAAATATGTGAACTGCGATACTCGCTGTGGGGAAGGTAACTATATTAGCAATTACGACACGAGGGAAATACGTTGTCAGACATGTTCACTAAAAACACTATAAAACACAGTCACTAGTAAAAAAAATGGTCAGAAGTCACTGCGCTAGGTACACAGTCACGTAAAACAGTTCACTGATGTTGTACGTACGGTCAGGGTACAGTCACTTCGGGATAGCGTCACTTGGGGGATAGCTCCACTTGAGGGTATAGCGTCACTTCACTGCACAAATAAGTTTTAGTTGTTTTAATCACGACCTAATCATGTCGGGACGTTGCGGACATAGAATCGGAGAGCGTAATTTGCAGTGTTCACGGCGACAGCTAGGCAATTACTGAATTTTGGAAAGTGTTCAAGTAAGGGGGTGGATGAGCACGACCATCAGTCATGGCTCACAGTCTCTAAGGAAACTCTGTACCTGAGTAGCGAGTATTGCAGTTTGAAAGCAAGTAAATTGAAAGAGAAAACTTGAGTTGAAATATAATTGGTTAACTAAGAATTTGGTTTGAATCAAATAAAATATAATTCATGAATAATTGAATGTAGTTCCCACATCACCCTCCCCCCCTGCTAGTAATGGAGTCACGAAAAAGAAACTTGTAGGCGATCGGGAAAATGAAATCTCCTGCCCGATCGTGTAGTTTTGTTTTGCTGAATCGGGTGCTCAACTTCTGGTTGCTTCTCTGGTTCCGTGGTATTATCCGAGATTTTGTTTTTCGGTAGAGGTTGAAGATCTTCCGTGATGATATAGGCAGGCTTGAGACGGTCAATTGACAGAGTGGTGTCTCCTTCTCGAAGCCGAATCGTGAATGTTTTTGGGGACTGCTAAATCACCAGGAAAGGACCTTCGTAAGGCGGTTGTAGTGCACCTTTTGCGGGTCCATGCCTTATTAAAACGTGTGAGCATTCAAAACAAAAGTTTGTTTTCGGCTATGATGCCGTTTGTCGGTCTGAGGGTGGAAAAGTGCTTCCTCAGATCTTTCACGTAGTCTGATGCGTTGTCGGTTGCTGCTTGCGGTGAGAGAAATTCTCCGGGTAGTCGGATAGGTTCACCGTAAACTAATTTAGCCGACGTTGTTTGGAGGTCCTCTTTCCAGGCAGATCGACGCGATCCATCCTGTGAAGAAAGTTCGAG
The DNA here is from genome assembly GCA_932178445.1 of Andricus quercusramuli. NCBI lineage: Eukaryota > Metazoa > Arthropoda > Insecta > Hymenoptera > Cynipidae > Andricus > Andricus quercusramuli. Next base: position 89,728 of record CAKNXH010064375.1, on the reverse strand, counting down.
CGATGGTCTTGGCTTCTATGTTCTCCACCAAGAAAGCTTCTGGCCTACGGGTGTACCTGTCAATGCACGTGAGAACGTAGGAATACCTGTGTGAATGCGGAAGTTTGCCCACGATGTGGAGGTGCACGTGTTCGAACCTGGATGATGGTGGTTGAAATTTTCATGTCGGGGATGCAACATGTCGCATTATTTTTGCACGCTGGCATTGCATGCAAGCTCGCGCCCAGGCTCGACAGTCCTTTTTAATCGAGGGCCACACAAATCGCTGCGTCACAAGCTTGATGGTAGTTCGAATTCCAGAGTGTGCGAGATTGTGCACAGAATTGAACGCTGTTTTACGGAAAGGTGCGGTTATAAAAGGTCGAGCTGATTCTGTGGAGACGTCACAGTACACGGCAACGTTGGTTCCTGGAATTTTGATTTTCTTAAGTTGGAGAACGGTATCTCCTTCTAAGATGCTTCCAAGTTCTCCGTCCTCGGCCTGTGAAATAGCAAGGGCTTCGTAATCGATGCTCGCCGATATTTCGTCAAATCTAGAAAACGCATCAGCGACGACGTTTTCGAGTCCTTTAATATACTGGATATCCGTAGTATATTGAGCGATAAAGTCCAGGTGCCGAAGTTGTCGGGGTTGCATTTTTCAGGCTTTTGTTTGAGTGCAAATGTTAGCGGTTTGTGGTCTGTGTAGAGGGTAAATTCACGACCTTCGACTATGTGCTCAAAATGCTTGACAGACATGTAAGCTGCCAAAAGCTCTCTGTCTTATGCTTCGTACTTTTGCTGTGCTGTACTGAGCTTTTTCGAAAAAGTGCCAAAGGTTGCCAGCCTTTTCCTACTCGCTGTTGAAGAACTGCTACCACGGCAAAGTCCGAAGCATCACTTACTACTGCGAGTGTTGCTTTCGGGACTGGAACTGCTAGCAAAGCTGCTCGTCCTGGAGCTTCTTCGCAATCTTTAAAAGCTCGTACTGCTTCTTCGTTCCAGTTTACAGGAGTTGAGCGTTTGACGTTACCTTTTAATAGGTCGTTGAGAGCTGCTTGAATTCTGGCTGCGTTTGAGATGAATCTTATATAAAAATTCATTGACCCCAAAAATCCTCGGAGTTATTTGACCGTTTTGGGTTGAGGAAAGTTTTGAAGCGCTCAAATTTTATCCGGTAACGGTTCGATTCCGCGGCTGGAAATTTTGTGGCCGAGGAAATTCACCTCTGCGACACCGAAGGTAGATTTTGCGGAGTTTATTGAAATCCCGTGATCTTGGAAACGGCGAAAGAGTTCTTCCAGGTGCTGGAGGTGTTTCTCTTCCGTGTCGGACGCGACAAGGAAATCGTCGATATAAACGAAACAGTACTTGAGCCCGCGTACGATTTCATCAATAAAACGCTGGAATGTTGGTCCCGCGTTCCGCAATCCATATGGCATGAATGGGAATTCGAATAGGCCGAATGGTGTAATGACAGCCATTTTCGCGATGTCTTCGGGTGCGACTGGAATCTGGTTGTAAGCACGCACGAGATGAATTTTTGAAAATATTTTCTTATCGTGTAGATAATTTGCGAAATCTTCAATATGAGGCACAGGGTATCGGTCCGGTATTGTTCGCGCGTTTAAACCGCGATATTCGCCGCACGGTCGCCACTCGCCTGATGACTTTGGGGCCATGTGGTCCGGGTGTGGTTCGAATGTGGTGAAAAACTTTATGTTTTCGGTCGACAGTTGATCCTTCTGGTCGCGTTATTTCCGGGAAACGAGATTACCTACGTCCACCCACAGTCCGGAATGTGCTAAAAAATCGGCACCGATTATGGGTTTGTTGACGTCCGCTATCACACAACGCCATGTGAAATTGCGACGTAATTTGAAGTCAGGGGTTAGCGTCATGAAACCATACGTGGAAACGATAGATCCGTTAGTAGCATATAGTTCATAAGACGTTTTGCGTAATAATCCGCGCACTAGCGATCGCGGGTACACACACAAATCTGCACCAGTGTTGATAAGGAATTGTTCTCGTGTATCGCGATCTGTCATGAAAAGGCAACGCGAAAATGGGCAAGGATCGCCAACCGCCTCTAGCGAGTGCCCTTGTCGTTCCCCTGCTTGAAAGTGCACGGTGTATTGCACTTTTGTGCAGTGCTGCCGAAACGCGCGTGATACCAACACATCCCATTGTCTTCGTCCGTTTGCTGTCTTGAACGCGAGCGCGATCGCGAACAATAGCGTCCCGAACGCGCAGGGCGATTTGACTTGCCGTTTCGAGCAGGTCCTTCTGAACAATCGCGACGCAGAGCCATTATTTCTTAACGAAGGCTTTAGATAACTTTATCGTATTTGGTCGTGGATCTTTCGGAGATTTGTCTCCTGTGATCGGTATCGTATATCGCGTCTGCAAGTTCGCAGACGATCGCGAGATCAGCAATTGTTCGTGTAGCCAGGATCGCTTGCATGGAGCTAGGGAGGTGGCCGATCCACGGTGAGCGCACTAGGCTTTCCGGAACTCTCGTGCTCGCGAGAACTTGAGGATAACGTAGAAATGTCGATGGCTTACGATCTCCAAGTTCTTCTTGTTCCAGAAGACGCCGCGTTTTTCGCTCTTGGGACGTGCTTAATCGACGAATAAGCTCTGTTTTGAGTTTGTTGTATCTGTTTTCGGTGAGTGGACTACAGATGATTTCGCGCACTTTTTTCGCGTATCGTGGATCTAGATTGGAAGTAACATAGGTGTACTTTACCTTGTCAGCTGAAATTTTGTTTACGTCGAAAGAAGCCTCAAGCATAGCGAACCATAAATCGGGTTCTTCCGGGTAAAGAGGAGGTACCTTCAGAGAAACTGTCTCAATCCTTGCTCCAGCTTGCATCTCGTTGTCAGACATGTTCATTAAAAACACTATAAAACACAGTCACTAGTGAAAAAAATGGTCAGAAGTCTCTGCACTAGGTACACAGTCACGTAAAACAGTTCGCTGATGTTGTACGTACGGTCAGGGTACAGTCACTTGGGGATAGCGTCACTTGGGGGATAGCGTCACTTGAGGGTATAGCGTCACTTCATTGCACAAATAAGTTTTAGTTGTTTTAATTACGATCTAATCACGTCGGGGTCACCAGTTTTGTGGGGAAGGTAACTATATTAGCAATGATGACACGAGGGAAATACGATATAAATTTTCTGGTTTATTTAACGATTACAAAAATAAGAACTTTGCGGACATAGAATCGGAGAGCGTAATTTGTAGTGTTCACGGCGACAGCTAGGCAATTACTGATTTTTGGAAAGTGTTCAGGTAAGGGGGTGGATGAGCACGAACATGAGTCATGGCTCACAGTCGCTAAGAAAAACCGATACATGAGTAGCGAGTATTGCAGTTTGAAAGCAAGTAAATTGAAAGAGAAAACTTGAGTTGAAATATAACTCGTTAGCTAAGAATTTGGTTTGAATAAAATGAAATATAATTCATGAATAATTGAATGTAGTTCCCACATTCGCCATTAAAGAAAAATAAAAAGAATTTGGTGAAACGGCCAATTTTCCATGCACCACAGTCAGCAGTATGATGATGATGGTAATAATGGAAATAAGAATGAAGATTCTGATACTATTTCCTTCTTTCAATATGGAAAAGATGCAGAAGAGGCAGCAAAAATGTAAAATTACTTGGACGATACAAACTTATTGGTAGATCAATTGCAGTTACTTTTACAATAACAAGCAGTTGAAAACAAAAATTCACATACAATTATTTCAATCATTGCTGATTTGAGAGATGCCAGTTTGGTCCTTTCAACTGTTGAAGAATCATTGGCAATATTTGATTGAACATTCCTTGCCGTTAGCTTAAAAACACTAAAATAATAGAACCAATATCCTGCCAATTAAGCAAGTAAGTTTACACTCAGATCCCAATTCTGTGCCAGCCACGGGCCTGGACGACACAGTAACTGACCTTAAAACAGTATGGCGCAGAATCATACAGGTACCTTGGCATATTGCAGGCGACGGGTCCGCTTCACCCTGCAATCAAAAAGGCGCTTAAGACTGCTTCTTCGGGTCGCATCAGTCTGATTCTGGCAGCTGGCCTCAGTTCGAAGAACATCACAAAGGCAATTAAAACCTACGCCATTCCTTTCCTAACATACTCCTTCTGGTTGGTCACCTGATCCATGACTGACCTCGAGAGGCTTAACAGAATCATCCCCGTGAATATGTCTAAGCATCGAATGTACCATGAACGGACAGCTGTAGAGAGAATAGTCCTACGACGCAAGCTGTGAGGCCGAAGGATTTCGGATATATGTTAATTGTGTGACTCTCAGGTTACGCAATTGCGCGAATATTTCCAAAAAAGGACTAACACTGCCCTCTACGAATACATCTGTGGAGTTGACCTATATACCCCCTTAAAACTGGCAGCTGTTGATTTCAAGAGCATGGGACATCTCAACGCTGCACAGCGGCGAGATGAACAGCTGCACAAGCATTACTTCCAAATATTAGATCTTCCTCATGTAGATAGTGATGCGCCCAACCTCTGGTTAATGCGAGGAGAACTCTTTGCGGAGACGTAAGGATTTTTCATTGTTATCCGGGATTGGGTAATCAAGATTAGGAATGACTAGAAACACATCCTCAGTATGACGGCAGTTATTGACAGATGTCGCCTTTGTGAAGATCCCAATGAGAACATCCACACTTGAAAACATAATGGTGTTGATGTGATAATTCACCAACAAATTGCTCTGAACACTGTTTTATTAGAGAGATTTGAGCCTTACTACAAATATAGCCCAGTTAAAGCACTAGAGAACAGAAACCATCTCTCCTGAGAATGTATCATCCTTATACTTTCTTCACTACCCCCTGCAGCTTCTCCCTAACCTCCTATGTACTAAACAATCACACTTCGTTCTATACACGGTCCAGCTGTGCTGCCTTCGACCTTCTTAACTTCCTTATCTGCTGCTCTATATCTTTGTCATCCAACTCCTTTCCCTCTACCTTTATCGTGCATCTACTCCCACCATCTCTCTTCAGTGAATCTGAGCCATGTCACGATTCTTTGAAAAACTCCCTCCACTCCCCACTTTCTATCTGTCGCTTATCCCCACCCTACGTTTTCTTAACCTGTTTATTATCATACACACGTCCCTTTCTGTCCTAACAATTTTAAACTCCTCTTCCGGATCTTTCTCCTTCCCCTGCTTTTGCTTCCTACATCCCAATACTACCTACTATCTACTTCTTGTACTTTTTTGTTAACTTTTTTCCATCTTGTTCACATTTCCTATCCTAAGACGGCCTCACCACTTCTTTCGTCTTCTTTTTAAATACCTTCTTTTGCTCACACTCTTTCACCTTACCTTCCATATCTCTTCCACCGACTCCCCTTCAAAGCATACCTTTCATAACTGCTCCTGATACTTCTTTATTGCTGCCCTGGTCTAGTACACAGTCTGCCCCATCGAGAATTCATCCCTATGTGTCATGAGCACATAGTCAATTACTGTAACCATACCATTCGCCACCACCCAGCCTCTTTCCTCCATCCTGACCTTCAAAATCTCGCCCTCTTTATTTATTACCTTCCCCTTCAATATTCTTTCAAAACACTCTCCTTCCTTAGAGGCCGCGTTTCCTCCTCATTCTTTCATTAATGTCCTCTTCCAGTACCACCACACCCCCTCCCTTCCACCTAGCAAGTTCTTCACCCTTTCCTTGAACCTTTTTATCTCATCCCTATTGTATACTATCACAAACTTGCACGTCATCCCTCCTATCTTCCCTGCCCTTATTTTACTTCATCCCCCTCTCTCCTGTCATGAACATCTTCCTCCAACCCATCCCTAATCCAGTTGTAATTTCGCCACTAGCCACGCTTTTCTTCATCATTCTGACTGCCTTTTGGAGTCTTTACCTATACCCTCCCCCTGACAGCCTTGACTCTGTTCTCTCACACTCCTTTCTCTCTAGTCACCTCTTTACCATTCCCACAATATCAAATCGCTGGACATAGTTCCCAAATATTGAATAAATAATAAAGATAAGTATCCCAAATATTCGCTATAAAATGTTGTTATATAAGAAACGTCGTTCAATGTTCTTCAGATAAATGATGGAGACAATTTTTACCTGAAAAGGCTCCACGTCGTGGAGCGAAAGCTTGTTTTGTCAGTGAACTGAAAGATTAGTAGATCATAAAACCAACATCTTCGTATATACTTCCAGAAATCTTCATATTTTGCTTTATTCCTGCTACGTTCCAGTAAAGCACCTTTACTTCGCCCCCTCATACATGTTTTACCCCACACCTCCCTACTTCCTATGTAACAAGTCTCCCTGCAACACCTTTAACAGTCCTTCCTCTTCGTCCATTACCCACATTTTCTCATATACTCTCATTTCCCTATACCCTATTTTCGCCGTTCTCCCTTTGCTCCCCTCCCTGCTAGTCCTTATCCTTTATCCTAGTTTTTCCCCTTAAACCCTTCTATGCTCTGTAGAGGCTTTCCTGCTCCTAAGCTCTCACCCTCTTATCACAATATTATTTCTCTCTTCTGCCCTCTTCTTTCTCTCCATTCTCACCTCTATTTCCTTGTCCATCTGTTTCACTTCAAATTTCTTTTTTTTTCTTATTGACACCACCACTCTTTCGAATCCTTCTTATTTCTCCCTCAGCGCTTTCATCTCCTTTTTTCCATTTCGCGTCTCTAATTCTCAAGTCCTACCTGATACTTTCCAACTGCACCTTAGTTCCTATTACGTCTTCTCGCAGTTCCCTAATTTCGCCTATTAGCGTCCCCACTGCCTCCTTTTCCAAATGCCCCTTCATTGTTGGGTTTGTGACCCTCGTATACTACCGCTCCTCTTCAAAGGACTTTCTGTTGCGCTTTTGTCCGGGCTCTCTTGACTATCTCTCTTCCCCTTCTAAATCAAGAGATCCTCCCCCATAATTAAGCTAGATTCTTTATCTCTTGCATTCACGATTGCCGCGTTCCCCCAGGGCAGCTTTTTCCCCTTTCTACTGACGTCGCCCGTCCCAGACCACGCGCTGCTACCCGCATTAGCGTGTGTAAAGATACCTTCCCGTCTTCTTCACCTCCAGCACTCTCGCTAACCCCCTTCAGCTCTCTCTCTCTCTCGCCCTGCTCTTTCATCGGTAACGGCGACTTCTGCATGCAGCACCTACTGCAACTGACAAATTCCTCTTAATTCTGTTGCCACCTATCGCCCTATATTTTCCTTTATTTCCCTTTTTCCCTCCTTACCAGCCCTTGCTGACATTATGTTCTCTCATTTAGTATCAACTAACCATACGAGAGCCACCCTCGTCTCCCTCAGAAGCCCAAACCTCCTGTCCACAACAGCACCTGAATCCTTGTCAACCTAACCTCACTTTCCCTATTTCCGTAAACCCCACCTCACATCCACGCTAAGCATTATTTTTTCTTTCCCCAACTCACCCCAAACACACCTATTCACCACTTAGGCATCAACCCTCACAATCCATCACACATTTAACACAAATTCCGGGACGACCGTGATGAATATCAAAATTTTTCATTTTCTATCTCAAAATCAAAAAGTACACATTGTACCAGACAAACCAAGAAGTAAAAAAGTGTTTTGTACTGATTTCATTTGGGAATTAAAGACAGTACGCACGCCACCCCTCCCCACTCATAAATAGAACAGTTCAATTTTCAATGACACCATTAAAATTTCTACGTCATTCTTTGGGAAGACATGGCAATCTGATTTTAAAGAGCCTTAGTTTCCAATTCGATACATTCAACAAGTGCTTGGTTACATTTCAACATCATTTAAAGTTTGAAATTTAAAATATCATTTTTTCAGAATTTAATTCGAATGTAAAAATATGTAGGTAAACACCTTATGATACGATGAACTCTGCTTTGTTATTATATTAATTAATGAAAATTAAAATAAAGTGAGAAAATATTAGGTATATAAACAATTAGTATTTACCTAATGTTGTCATCAAGCTGTCGAATTGGCGAGTCTCTATCATTGCCATCCTCATGATGTAATACAGCTTCGTAGGTTTGAAATTGTCTGAGAAGGTCTAGATCAGTACCCTGCTTTGACATATATCTTTGAATGATTCCTTCAATGCCCTGTTCCTCGAGACAGTCTACTTGATCGTAATACGTATCCTGATCTGGTAGAATATTCAAACACTTGTTAATAAGAGTCATGGCATGAATAAGGAGTTCTGTATCCGCAGCATCATAATCTTTCAGCAACTTTATCACGTTTGTCCAAGGTATCATCCCTCGAGAGGTGTCTACGGACCTTATAGCTCTCACCAGAAGTAAGCTGTTCGTTTCTATGTATTCAACGAAAACCAGCAGTAATTTCAGCGCAGTTTTTACAACCAAACGAAACCGACTAGCGATCAGCGTATATAGCCATTTCACGGAATGACCGTGTTCAATTACTCCATTCATTCCATCGACATACAGCATCACCTGGCCCAGGACTATTGAGAAAAATGATAAATTACGAGACGTAAAAAGTTTCTACATAAGAAAGTCATTAGAGAATTATATTTCACACACATATAAAGAAAAAAGAGGTTGAAAAACTACCGCAGCGTCCCTTCAAGAGCAACTACCATCCATAAGAATGACAATGATTCCCAGATGGCCACCCATTCCGAGATCCTGAGACGTGGCCACAGGTGTGACGTAGCACGGTTTGACTGCAAGGCAGATTCATTTTCCCGGATGGCATTCGACTCCAGGGAAGCCCTGTGTTATTCGTTCAACCAGTTTTATATACAGTAAGGACGAATGCATAGTAGTCATATTCATGAGTACGACAGAGACGTTCTGTGATGTTCTTGTCGGCTGGTGCCGAAAATTCAATAACGAACATGGTACGTTTCTCGAAGTAGAGGAAAAGTATGTGAGACGTCGAATGCGCGACCGAAACAATTGTCTAGAATATGAGGTTGCAGTATATATGACACTTCTCATTTTTGAAAATGGATATATTTCCCCATGAACGTTTGACGGAGCGGTATCAGCGCAAATGTCGTAAGAATGAATAAGAAGAAAATAAGGCAATATTGGTACCACATCATGACTTTGGATGTACGCCGTTCCAGCATGAGTTGGACGACTAGATAGTATGTGTCCTAGATGCTAAGGGTGTGCATGACATGCTCTGCAGCTATCATCGGGAATTTCTTCGCTCAAAATATGGCGATGGTATTCTAGAGTGGAATGACACCGCCTTGACATGCCAAAATGAAAACCTCTGTGCCCGACTCTGTGATTTAGGGAAAGCAGACGTTAGCTCATACGACATCGACTGATCCTTCACATTTTTGTTGAAGATTCCTTGCATCGTTTTATCGAGGAGCTGTTCGCGGAAGTTTTTCGCTTGTGCTCTCTTGATCCGGACCTCAAGGAATGAGTACTTGAGATGGATGATGTTTGATGCATTCTGCTTACCCCTGATATTGAAATTATGGCCAAGTATTTCAGCAGCCTTCTCCTTGTTGCTTTGTTGCTTTTTCGTGTTCTGTGACCATTCCAAGAAGTGGCGGAACGGACGACTTACGCTGCATGCTTTTGTTCATGTGCATTACCTTTCGTGATCCGATGTGAAGGGATCTGAGCTCGTCCTTCGTCCATGGAGCCACTTCGAGTTATTAGAGTACTACCGAAACGTTTAGTTTGTTCGTTGCAGATACTTTGATCCTCGGTGACAGTTCGGAGGACCAAATCTGTGAGATAAGGCACTTCTAACTGCATCGGGATGTTATGTATAAGTCTTTCCAGCGCCAAAATGTTGCATAGCGCTATGGCCTCCGGGGATGTTATTAAGTTATCCTTGCTCCAAATGAACCTTGGCGTATTTTTCTAACTGAAACTCTATTCGAATCTCTCAAATGTATTCCTTAAAAATCTTCAAAGCTATATTTAGTTGCTCTGAATTTCTTGCACTGATCTTGAGATCATCCATTTGAAATACATGAGTGACCTTATGCTTTTGACTTCCAGTTTCGCCACAGAAGTACCCTTGGGAATGGCGAAGTGTGAAAGATAGCGGCAATAATGTGGGACAAGAAAAGAAGATTTTCAACAGAGATATGATGAGTAAATGGGAGGTTGAATCGAAATCTTTTCGGTAGTCAAACCAGGCCGTCGATAAGCAGTGCTGGTGCACTGCTACGTCTTTGCAGATGCACGTGTCAATTCACAGGTTCTCTCGACAGCCTGCTATACTTTTTTTGAGCCACGTTGTTCGCACATCTCTCTCCACACGCCCGATTCTCCAAATAATTTTGTCGTTTAGGATAGCTGTAAAGATCTTACACAGACTGTTCAAATATTTTATTGGCCTGCATTCCAATGCGGAATGGGCGTCTCTGACTCCAAATATAAGGTGATGATGTGGGCCAGATGGCCATATTTACCTATTCGGCAGTGATTAATGGACATTCCTCCTTAGATGTTCTGAGGCTGCCGCAAATCTGCTTGAAGCTAACGATATCCTTCGTGTTTTCCTTCAATTCCAGTGTTTTAATCTTGTAAAACTTCCTCTAAAAAGTCTATACCTCATCAAACTTGGGTGTATTATGACAGGAACAGGGAGATCCCTGAAAAAGCGCGATGGGTCAGCAATAAACTGTTAATTCTATCCGAGCCACCACTCTCTCTTTTTTTCATGCTTGCTTCAGATAACACCGTATTTTCTTGACAATATGCTGCTTCATTGTCAGCAGCTTTGACTTCTCCAATGTGTGTTGGTAGATATGCATTTCGTGGACGAACTTTCGGTCTTCTTACGTGAAAGGCCTACCAGATATTATGTGACCAATCACACACTGAAAACGGGATGCTTTCTCTTTTGCCATTCAATATTCTTGTGCGGAGTCTTATTTTGTAAAACAAACTAAGAAAGCAATCAAATTTGATTGCTGGCAAAAATAGGCAAAATCCCCTTCCAACTACCAAACAACTTCGGAAATATCTGAGTCGATTCAGTTTCACTATGGTGCCAACACTTTTATGTTAAATTTATTTGAGGGTATCCAACTATATGTACGTATATTTAAAATTCTACATATCGCCTGTTACACAGGGTGTCCCAGACTCAAGTATCCGGACTTATATAGCCGTATGAAAATTAAAAAAAAAATAGAAAAGCCTGAGCGCAGAGGTGGGGTTAGTGACGGGAGAACACTACGTTTATATCCCGTTCACGCACACACACGACTGTTTATTTACACTTGAGTCTGGGGCACCCTGTATACATACTTACCACGTAGTATGTAATTTTGGTAATTTTGATCGGCCTTGTTGCCAACCTTGATGAGACACGCCAGGCCATCATTCTGCACAAACTCATGCACCAGATCCTTATCCTCCTACAAGGAATTCAGAATAATTGAAAGACTGTATTAATAATTTCATCAAAATCACGACAGACAGAATATTAGTTTGACAGTTTAACGACTTAATGGCAGTGTTCATTTTAATGTACCTACAGTTTGCCGTCTAAGTGGGAAATGAGTGGTAAATTTCCATGCGCCAATTCTTGCGTTGCTTCAGCATTAATTTCCAAGATTGTAAAAAGACAATGAATCATTGTTTTGTGCAATAACCATAAGAATATGTGGCACACTGTACCCTTCTTGGAAATTCTGTATCGAAATCGTATGAGTTTACATCGAAATGACCTGCGGGGATACATTTTTCTTACACTTAACAATCCTTTCAAAATTTCGAAAAATCATGGAGGAAGTGTAGACAAATATTTTGATCTTGACAATTTATGTTGAAGTTGACATTTTTCGCTGAAAAAGTATTTTATGCAAAACCGGACGGTTTTCGTATCGTTACGTACGCGTTTATAGGAAGCAAAGTATTCTTTTGTCGGAGAGGGATGGGAGAGGGTATTTTTACCGTCCTCGGCCGTAAAAGTATACTTTGCCGGCCGCACAATCATACTTTGACGGCCTCAAGGTCTTTACTCGCTGCCTCGCTGCCATGCTCGCTCCTTTCTTTTAAGTGACGCATGCGCGGCACATGTCACTGATGTTTGTAGCTCAGCACTGTTGTGCAGTATTCTTTTGAAGTGGTGTTTCTTTCCTTGCGGGGGGCTCCGCCCCCCGAACCCCCCACCGGGGCTCCGCCCCTGGACCCCGCCAGGGCTTCACCCCGGACCCGCTCGCCCCCTACGCTCACATACGAAAACCATTCCGTTTTGCATAAAATATCGTGTGTCACTCCCAGCAAACATTTGACGTCCTCAGCCGATGTTTACAGTACTCGGCTATGCGCGCGCCTTCGGCGCGCGCATGTACGCCTCGTACTGCAGACATCCGCCTCGGACGTCAAAGCCGTGGTTTGCTGAGTCGTGACACAATATACTATTATAATACAAGGATACAATTTTGGCGTTTACGAACTAGTGTGATGTTTTCTCTTCGAGCCGTATTCAAGTCAGACGTGTCGGTGACTAAACGGTGACAAGAGATACCCGTTTCCTACTTAAATAGATGTGGGCCGAGATGATTATTACTATAAATGCATCGAATTTTCGAATAAATGGAAGATTATTTTGTATATAAAGTGTGCAATCTATGACTCTGTCGTATCCAATTAACGATGTGTGGCTTGAAATTTCAACTCTAACATGGATTTCTAAGGTCAAAACATTTTTGTATACTTCCTCTATAATTTGACTACTTCCAAAAAGTATTCATTGTGAAAAATATATATTCCTCTGGGTTATTCCTATCCAAAGTTCTACGATTTTGAGACAGAGTTTCGAAACAGGATCCGCTGTGAGTCGGGTTGACGGGTGGCAGAACGATATCAAGATATCCAATTTTTGAAATTATTTTTTAACGCATTGACTGTTATATATTTTTCACTTATTATTCGGAACCAACATTTGCAAAGGCCGTTATAATTTCTAAAAAAAACGGTTGAACGGTCTCTGTTAATAACTTGGGGTGATGAGAAATTGAGTTGAATTTTGGTTTGATTATACTTTAAGTCTTTGTGTGCGTTAGATTGTTTACTATTAGAGTTTAGGAACGACGCAGTAGTAAGGTGAGGTCAATAAAACCACTACTTATGGGAGTCATTTGTATAATTGAAAATCATTCGTTTTCATACTATCTCGGTTACAAATTCATCTTCGGGTCGTTTCTACTCGTCTTCGTTTCGTTTATGGCTAGTATTCTGCTCACCTACAACTCGACTCTGACTAACCTGCAACTCCACTTCATTTTGTACAGTTTTTAAAAAAATAATTATCTAATTTAGATTTAAAGTTGACAATTAATTTAAGAAGAAAATCGCGCCTTGCGTTCATTACTGTATTGTTAGAGATCCAGCGTAGTGCACTCTTAAGCTCAAAATTCGCTTGTTTCAGTAATGTTACTACTACTCTTATAAAATTCCATTGAAAACAGGGTACACCAAAAAAATAAAAGTGGGCGGTACTTTTGACTAGACCCATGTATCCCTATGTATTTTGACGCGCTGAATCCGAATTCGGTGTCTGTTTTTCCCGTACCCCCTTAAAATTTCGAGTAAATCGCGAAAAACCGTGAAAAATCGCTGAAAATCGCATTTATAGACGTCGGTAAATGGTAGAAAGTTTCCTTATGAGTGTTTCACATATGATTTTAGTGTAATTTGACGCGCTGAATCTGAATTGAGTGTTAGTTTTGCCCGTACGACCAAAAAATTTTGATTAAATCGCGCAAAACCTTGAAAAATCGCTGAAAAACGAATTTATAGACGTTGGTAATTGTTAGAAAGATTCCTCACGAGTGTTTCACACATGATTTCAGTGTATTTTATCGCACTGAATCCGAATCCGTTGACAATTATTCTCGTACTCCTCCAAATTTTGAGTAAATGGCGGAAAACCATGAAAAACCGTGAAGGTCCACATTCATGGATCTGGAAGCCATTGTTTGGTTTTACTACTAAAGAAACGTTGGCATATGAATATATATTTTGTTGCTTGTACTTGCGACCAGGGCACTTACACGAGCTGACGGTGGGCAATAGAGCAATCTGGCAGAGCCCTGCGTTAATGGCCATTGTCCCGTCATCACTCAGAGAAAAAGTTGTCTTCAAACAAAAGCGTTTCTTATGTAGTAAAATCAGACAAAATGATACACTTTGAGGAAGCAGTGGCTTCTGGATCCATGGATGTGGACCTTCATAGCGAGCTGGTGAGAGAGGATCTCCTCAAACCTTCACACAAAAAGAATTGAATGATGTTGTAAGAGATTCAGGTTTACCTAAAGATGGAGCTGAATATTCAGCGGCAGCACTGAAGAAGAAGAACTTGTTGGCAAGATAAACAACTACTTACTTTTATCGTAATAGGGAGAAAAAGTTTAGGAAATTTTTTACAAAGATACATCAAATTCACTGGTACACTGTTCAGATGTTGAAGGATTGGTGGATGAATTAAAACCAATTATATATGAAGATGAAGAATGGAGACTCTTTATTGATTCGTCAAAACGAAGTCTGAAAGCCGTTCTTCTCCATAACGGTAATAATTTGCACCAATTCCAATAGCCCATTCAACAAAGTTAAAGGGACTTATGGAAACTCAAAGATAGTATTGGATAAGATAAAGTACTCAGAACACCAATGGAAAGTTTGTGGTGATCTGAAAATTGTTACTCTGCTTCTAGGCCAACAATCTGGTTATACGAAAAATCTCTGTTTTTTGTGTTTATGGGATAACAGAGACAGAAAAAATCACTATGTTAAGAAAGAATGGGAAAAAAGAACCAACTTCATTCCAGGATTGCAGAACATTCTACACAAACCATTAATAGAACCTTCAAAATATCTGTTATCTCCACTGCATATTAAATTAGGTCTTATGAATCAGTATGTTAAAGCTTCGGATAAAGAGCAAGACTGTTTTCGGTTCTTACAAGAAAAGTTTCCCGCAATAAGTGATGGTAAGTTAAAAAAGGGTATTTTCGATGGTCCACAATTCCTCGACTTTTCGAAGATACCAATTTTATCACCAGCATGGGACAACACTGAAGAAGCAGCTTGAAAAAATTCTAAAAATGTTTCTCAAAACTTTCTAGGAGATATGAAAAGTGAGGATTATGAGAATATGGCTGATGTGTTACTAGAAAATTACCAAAACTTGGGTTCTTTGATGAACCTAAAATTGCACTTCCTTCACTCTCACCTGGACTACTTTCCTGAAAATCTAGGAGATTATAGTGAAGAGCAAGGTGAACGATTCCATCAAGGCATACGTGAAATGGAGAGTTAGTATCAGGGAAGATGGGATGTCAACATGATGGCGGATTTTTGCTGGATGTTAAAGAGAGACATAAAAACGAACAGCAAAAAGAGAAAGAGAAATCCATTACATAGATCGTTTAAAGAAAAAAGAGTACGTTAAAAAAGAAGAACAACAGTGTAAAAGCAGCGTTTCTTATATATGTTCCCATCTGTATCATCATAAGCACTCAATGAAAAATAAATTGAAATTTTTTTTTAAATATAATTTACTGTAACAGCAAATCATCCGTAAAACAAATGTATCATTTTCTTCATGCAATTACAGTCACTTATGTACAATTTATTAAAAATCCGTACATATATTCCGCTATTTTTCACAAGTTTCTCAAAGCTTCAAGGGTATAAAAGCAAAACGAACACCTAACTCGTATTAAGTGCGTTGAAACACACTGAATCATTTATAATAAAATAATAAGAAAACTTTCTAACATTTGCCAACGTCTATGAATGCCATTTTCAGCGATTTTTCACGGTTTTTCAAGGTTTTTCGCGATTCACTCAAAATTTTGGTGGTGCACCTGCAAAACGGACACCCAGTTTCGATTCAGCGCATCAAAATACACTGAAATCATGTGTGTAACACTCAAAAGGAAACATTCTATCATTTACCAACGTCTATAGATGCGATTTTCAGCGATTTTTTACGGTTTTTCGCGATTTCTCAACATTTCGAGGGTGTACGGGCAAAACAAACACCGAATACGGATTCAGCGCTTTAAAATACATAGGGATAAATGGATCTAGTCATAGGTACCGCCCACTTTCATTTTTTTGTGTGCCGGTGAAATCATATTGCTTTACTGTGTCAAATATTAATTAGTAGATCAATCAAATTAACAGATTATTTTACGAACTTTTCTTTCTGATAACGAATCTCAATATTTATTGCGAGTATTGCGACGATCGTGAAGAATGGCGACGCTTTTCAGTAATAAATAAATTGAACGCATCGGAAATTTCAATTACAAATTCTCGCGTTGTATTTCTCTCTTATAGTTCGCGATAAGTCAGCAATAAAGGCGAAAACGCGAATTGAAATGCCTATATATTTCACGA
This sequence comes from Andricus quercusramuli, assembly GCA_932178445.1. NCBI lineage: Eukaryota > Metazoa > Arthropoda > Insecta > Hymenoptera > Cynipidae > Andricus > Andricus quercusramuli. The sequence goes on along the minus strand of CAKNXH010064375.1, from coordinate 73,331 downwards.
AACTGGTCTGATCCGCAAGATCAACTGGAATTATCTCATGATCTGCCATGTAGGAGGTGACATATTGCAGGTACGAACATGTCGGAGGCTGACGTAGGTGGTTTTACTGTTTGTCCAAATCGCAAAATTTTCTGTCTTATGTGAAACTCTATTATACATTATATAGTATTTATTATGTTATTTCTAATTAAGCATTCGTTTCTGGCAGGCAGGAAAACAGACAGGCAGACATGTTCGTAAAAAACATTTGTTCCGACGGAAGGGTCTCAAAACGTCAAAAATTGACGAAAAGTGGATAAGTCCAAATTCACATGATACTAATACATTCGACCATAGAACAATGAGAATGAAGACATTTAATTTTTCACGGCTCAACTATGAATTTTCCACGATTGAAAAAAAACCTTTATCCTTATCAGAAACCGTTGGAAGCTATTTTTCTGAACTTTCTAGAAGTAATAATTTTGTTTGCGAGCTATCCATCGTATCTAGCATGGTTTCGTGAAAAAGTTCAAATGTAAAATTTTCCATTGTTTCTTAGGGTTAAAATCATATATATTGGCGGTAGAAAGTTGGCTCATAAAGATGGCCTGCTTTTTCAGACTTCAAAAGAGTATATCACAGCATATTCTGATTTTGAAATTCTTCCAAGGATAATCGTTCCGGCAGAGAAAAGACAGACAGACAGAAATTTCCGTAGAAATCGTTTTTTTGACTAAGGTTGTCTTAAAAAGTCGAGAATTGATTAAAAGTGGATAGTTTCAAATTCACGTGAAACTAATAATTTCGATCATGAAGGATGAGAATGTAAGAATTCAAATTTCACGGTCAAACTATAGCTGCCGTCAATAGTTAATTACAATTTTGAACATCTTTTAGAGGCGAGAAATTCTGCTGTTTGAACTTTCATCGTCATTTGTGTTGTTTAGCTATAAATTTGAATTTCTTGTAGGATGCTTTGTAGACATTTCTGAAAGTAATAATTCAGTTTGTATACTATTTAGAGTATCTACAGTATGCGAAAAAATTGTAGATAAAGCAGATTCAAAACTATATGAGAGTGAAAAAAGATCGTAGTATTTGATAATAAACCTCATGAAGAATGGCTAAAAAGTAACAACTTTTTTCAATTGAAGCCTCAAAGATTTTTGAATGATTATAATAATTTGCAAAATGGTCACATCATAATTGATACGATGTTTATAGGCTTTCGTTAGTGGTACCGATAGCGACTGTTTTTGATTTTTGTGATGTCAAAGTTTTGGCATGGGTGAAGTTAGTACGGCAGCTTAAAAGGAGAAAGGTCGATGAGTGGAGTGTGTAAAGGCGAATGAATGATCCAGAGTGAGGGGGTTTGCATAAAGTCGGTTGAGAGGTTAGTAATTGTCAAAATTAAGGAGAAGGGATTTTGAGGTTAAAAACAATATTCGAAAATTTGTGTGTTCTCACGCTAAAAAAGTGGTACGTTGGTGTGTGGCAAGGTAGATTGAAATCGAGGGGAAGGAAAAGGAGAATTCGGGAAGGGAATACTTGGCAGGCAAAGTAGGTAGGCATGCCGGTCACGCGAAGTCCAGAAAAGGCAGATGGAGGGTAGCAGCAGACGGATGCAGAGAGAGAGAGAGCTGGAAAGAAACAGCAAGGCAAGGCAAACGAATGAGGCAAGCGGGAACATTGAAGATAAATTGACAGTGAGGAACGCAGTGATGAGGCAAAGTTATTATGGATGCCAGGTAAGGGTGGAAAGACACGGTGGCAGACAGTCGAGGCAAATGAGGCTGGCCGACGAATCTTCGAAGTCAACAGAGAGCGAACAGTTTGCATAGTATAAACGGAATTTTTTTTTCAATAAGTAGCAACAACCAGCCACGATGAGTAGTGAGGGGAAAAGTTCGGAGGATAAGAAAAGGTTAAAAGATTAGCTAGATGCGAAAGGGGAAAATGACAGAACAGTTAAGAAGATTAGGCAGAGAACAACACTCGAAAGGAAGTCAGGCGGGAGTAGCTAAGAAGGCCTCGAGAAACGTGCAAAGCTTCACACAGAGTGAGGTTAAAAATGATGGTGCCGTCAATTGAGGATGGTGATGGCAAGAATGTGAAGGAGTATAGGGGAATTACGCTAATACATTTCGGTGGGCTACAGAATATACACACATACACAGAAAAATATTGGAAAGCAAGGTAAAAGAGAAAGAGATAATTCCACACAATGAAATGGGCTTCAGAAAGAAAATGGGAACGATATACAACATCAAGGTACTTATTCATCTTATGAATGAAAACTTGGGAAGTAGGAAGGGAAATTAGTAGTAGTATTTGTGAATTTTAGTGCGGCTTTTGACACATTGAACAGGAAGGTGATATGGCAGGTTACATGAGAGCGGGGGTTAGATGAATGTGAGGTTGAGAGTGTGAAGATAATATTCGAAGGGACTGAGATAAGGGTGAGGACAGGGAAACAAAAAATGAGATTTTCTGGAGTGGAAGTGAGCTCAGCAAGGGCACTCTCTAAATTATGTACTGCTGAGTCTCTTGTTGGCAGATTCAGAGCAGAAACTGGAGAACAAAGGAAAAGGAAGAACGTTACTTGGAAGTAGCAATATATATTGATAAGCTTACGCAGACGATGTATTCTCACTAGCAGATGACGAGAGAGGGATAAGTTTGATGACGAGAGCGTTTGAGGAGTATGTGAGAATGAAAGAATTAACGGTCAATGTGAGTAAGACAAAGATGATGTGTTTCAGGAAGAGAAGGATGAATGTAGATTATGAATAGAAAATGTATGAAGAGGCGGTGGAAAAAATTGAGGAATTTAGTAAGATTGGTTTCTGGTTTGGAGCGAAAGAAGGAGTTGAGCTACAGGTGAGGAGAAAGATAGAATGTGCGATCAAAGTAATGGTCAGGTGTGAGGTATAGGTCAAAGAAGGTTCAAGGAAGACTGGAAGATGATAGTGTGAATGCTTGACGCTTCAGTGTGGTTAGTATTAAGTTACTGAGTAAAGATCTGTAGATAGAACAAGCACAAGAAAGTGGAAATTTTTCTTCAGAGATTCCCGAGATAGGTCATGGTCGTGAGATTGAGCTGCACAGGATATATATTGAAAAAGTAACTATGTGGAGGTAAAATTATCATTAGACAAATTAAGCGAGCATGTAACTTTTACGAGAAGCTGAATAGGTGGTGGAAAGCAGGATAGCACAAGGTACGTGGGACGAAAAGAGACCATAGGGAAGGAACGAATGTGATATAAGGGCGGATGTCAGAGACTGGCGATAATTACAAAATAAACTCATAGTTAAGAAGAAGAAGAAGGAGAGATGGAGAAAAATCGTGAAGTCAAAGTATAATAGATGGTATAGGGTAGTGAAGGCTGAAGGAGAACAAGAATATCTGAAAAAGGTAAAAAAGGAGAGTGAGTGGAACAACATCATACGATTTAGGCTGAAAGACGGAATGAGAGACGGAACTTCCGTTTCCCGCGTGAAAGTGCGTGGTAGCGGTGTAATTTGGTGCTGAGTTTTTATGAAAATTGTGGCGAAATGTGAGGTTTGAGGATTGTTTGAGGTTTGCGACAGGATAGAAGGACCAGGATGGTCGTAGCAGGGTAGGGTAGAGAAGGAGGAAGGCAAGGCAGGTAGACGGTACGACAGATAGAGACAGAGAACGATAGAAGGCGGGATCGTTTGAATTGGATTCATGGCTAGCGGAGCGAATACTAGCAACGAAAGCAGGGATTTAGATCAAGAAGTTTTCAGTACACCGGAAGGGGAGAACAAGGAAAGGAAGCCAAGGGACTAGCAGAGGAAAACGTTAAAAAAGGATAGATTGAAGGCGAAGAGCGTCGGGTCGATTGAGGCATTTATGAAAAGGAAGAGAGGGGAGAGGGGGAGGAGTGAAGACAAGAAAGATATAGGGGCAAGCTTGAAAAATGCAGGAATGTACAGATCACCACCGGAAAAACATAGTTTTGTTGAGAAAGATGAGAAAAAGAAGGGGACAAACGGAGACAGAGCTGAAGATAAAGATCCGATGGACAAGGAAAGATTGAAAGAAATGCGCGGAATGATGATAGAAGTAATGGGGATGTATGAAGAAAAGCAGGAGAAAAGGATGAAGGAAATAAGGAAAGAAATTAGACAGGAAATGGGGAACTTAGAAAAGAAATGAGGAAATGGGAAGAAGTCAGGGAAAAGCTAGAGAAAAGGACGCAGATGTAGGAGCAAGGACTAAAAAAGAAGGACGAGCCTAATAAAAAGGTAGATGAGTTGGAAGGTAGAATAAAAGAAATGAAAAATCTCAAACCGTGAGTTTGGAGGTGGGCAGAGTGGGAATAAGGAGATGGAAAGGTTGAGAAAAATGGAACAAAGAATAGAAAAGAAAGAGAGAGAAGAAAGAAAAGGAAACATAGTAATAAAGGGTCTAAGATTAGAGGGGAAAGCGCTGACGAAAGGAGTGGAAGAAGTACTTAAAAGGATTGATGCTAAGGTAGAGATAGAGGAAGTGCGAAGTGTAAGAAGGGAAGAGCGAAGAGGGGAGAGAATGGTACTAGTGAAACTAAAGAAATGGGCACATAAGAGGGAAGTAATGACAAAGAAGAGGGTGTCATATGAAAGCTCGGAGAGAATAGAAGATGATTTGAAATGGGTGGAAAAGAACATGCAGTATAAGTTAAGGAAGATAGCGGGAGAGGAAAGAAAAAAGGGAAGAGGAACATGGGTTGAGTATGGGAGAATACAGACAGAAGGTGTATGGTGGAATTGGGACAAGGACAGGGAAGAGTGAGTAAAAATGAGGTATCGGAAAATTAAAAGAGAAAATATTGGGAGGTAAAGGTATAAGAAATAGTGGGAAACACAAAGAGACGAGAAACGAAAGTAGGGAAGATTGGAGAATATGCTACCGAAATATAGCAGGCTCAGAAAGAAAGGATAGGGAGCTTGTGAGAAATTTGACACAGTGGGATGTAGCAGTAATGATGGAGACGCGGCTATATGAAAAGGGATGGGAAAGGGTAAGGGGACGATTACCCAGAGGTTACAAGTGGCAGGTTCAAAATGCAAAGAGAGATAATAGAAAAGGCAGAGCAATGGGAGGAATGGTAAAGGGAGTGAGGAACGAATGTATAACAGAGAATGATAAAAAAATGTTGAAAGAACATAAAGAGGCATTATTAACAGAAGAGATAAATATGGGAGGAGAGAGGTGGAAGATGATGCGGTTTATGTGAACGGTGATATGCAGGAGCAATTAGAGGAGATGAGAGAACTGATGAATGAAAATAGTAAGAGATTGGGCTTATAATGGGAGGTGATTTGAATGCGAGAACAGGAGATAGAGGATGAAGGGAATGGGATGGAGAGCAAGGAAGAAAATCCAAAGACAAGATACTGAATCGGGCGGGAAAGAAGTTGTTGAAGAGCCTAGGGGAGATGGGATGGTTTTTCCTAAACCGAAGTATAGAAGGGGATGAGAGAGGGCAATTTACACGTTCAGGAGGAAAGAGGGGAACGTTAATTGATTAAATCCCGTTCCTTCTCTTTTTTATTTCTTTCGACTTTTTTATTTTTATTATTTACGATTAAATCACAATATGAAAGCATGCAAAGTATTTACCAACGTTTCGGTGTTCATACAGCACCCTCATCAAGGCAAGAAAAATTAAAACAGGTGGGAATAGCGACCAAGCAACGACGCTATCTCCTCGATACCTGAGATCTGAATGTCGGTCAAAAGGCTAATCCATCACAAACAAACAAAAAATAAGAGAAAGTCAAGTCTCATGGAAACTAAATGGAATTAATCATACGTAAATAACTTTCGTCTAATATATCTAAATCAGTTTTTAAATTAATAGACGACTTATTTTTTTTAATATAAAGAATTTCCATGAATTCTCTCTTTCTCTCATTACTTTCACTACGTAAAATTTCAACATTATCCCAGTCAAATTCATGGCCAATATCAACAAACCCTCTCGTATGTCCTAAACGAACATCACTTTTGTGTTCCTCCACCTTAGTATTAGGAAGTCTGCCAGTCTGTCCCACGTAAGTCTTCTTACAGATCTTGCAAGTGACCTTGTAAACCACACCACCTTTTTCAAATTTATCTAAAGGAACTTAACCGAAAGTTATTATTGAATCCGTTTTAAATGGTAAACAGAAAATAGTATGAATATTAAATTTTTTCTTAATGAATTTTAATAGTAAATTTTTTAATTATTGCAATTTTGTTTTGAAAAGAATGAGCCGAAAAGAAATTAACAATTCTACCTGAATATGTATTTTTTCTATACCAATTGCAAATAATATTAAGATCCTAACCTTTAATTACTTCTGCGTCGAAAAGCCTGATTTAATCATTTCTCTCTATTTCATGGGTAAATTGAATTGATCACAAGGACAATTACTTGTACCGAATATTTTGGGTACAGTCGTTGCAGCTCTTTTTGAAGGTCTTGATACCTCTTCTCGTTTTCTTTCTTGTTCAAACTGAGGTCTTATTCGTACGGAGTCGAGAATTCGATCACGAATATGGTTCGTTTCTCGAAGTTTTGGAGAACAATGTCAGGCCTCGAGTGCGCAACGGAGACTGCTGCCCGAAAATCGTAGTTCCAGAAAATTTGGCATGTCTTTCTTTGGACAATTGACTTTATGTCCCTTGGAGCGTTCGGCAGGGCAGTTTCGCGACCAATACCGTAAGCGTGACGAAGATGGTAATACAGCACACTTAGGGCCGCATTATGTCTATAAATACACGTCGTTCCTGCATGGGTCGGACATCCCGATAGTATTGTTCTACTCAGATACTCAGCGTGTGAATGACACGCTGTGCACCTATCACTGGGAACTTCTTGACATAAAGTGTGGCCACGGTATGCTAAGGCGAAAATGAAACCATCCTGGCATGCGAAAATAAAACCCTATGTACCTGAATTAAGCCCTGATGATCTGAGGAAAGCAAAAGTTCGCTCTTTCGACAAGGACTGGTTTTCTACATTTCTGTGAAAGTTTCCGTGCATTTTCTTGTCAAGTAGCTGTTGGTAAAATTCTCTAACATGTGCTTTCTTCACTCCGGCTTTTAGAAGTGAAGCGTCTAGATGGAGTAATGCACTTTCGTCACTTCTGATGGTAAAATTCAGGCCAAGGGTCTCGGCCGCTTGCTCCGCGGCTTTGTAAAGGAACGCTCCTTTGCTAATCATCTCGTTGTTCCTCACAATCTTTAGGAGAGGATCTCTGCCCTTCGCTTCACCTTTTCTCTCGCCACGTTCTTCTTACATCTCTCGCAATACAGACTCAATTCATCGAACAGTCCTGTTATTTAGGACAGCTGTGAAGAACTTTTACAGTGTGTTCAAACAAGTTATAGGCCTGTAATTTTCTAGGTTGGACAAGTTGCCTTTTTTCAGCAGTAGTATAGTGCGTGCTAACACCAGCTACTGCGGAATGGGCTTCTTTGACTTTAAATATGAGGTGAATTTGCGGGCCAAATGTTGGCGTACAAAAGTAAACTTCTTCCACCAAAAGTTCTTGATACAATCTGGTCCAGCAGCGGAAACGTTCTTCGTGCTTCTAAGTGCATTTTTGACCTTTTCGACAGTGACTGATGGACTTTCCTTCTCAGATTTGATGAGGTTGTCGCAAAACTCCTTGAAGCGGATGATTTTGTCGTACCTTCTTCCAACTCTAGATTTTTCGGAATCTTGTACACCGCTCTCCAAAAAGTCTCTATCTCCTTGGGCTTGGGTCGATTTTTCACAGAAACAGGGAGATCACTGAAGAGGCGCGATGGGTCAGCGAGAAACTGTTGATTCTCCCTGATCCATCTCTCCCTCTTCTGTATTCTTCTCCTTGCGTCAGATAACATCCGTATTTTGTCAACAATATGCTGCTTGATTGTCAGCAGCTTTAACTTGTTTAGTGTGTGATTCAAGATCCTTAGCTCTTGGGCGAACTTTCGAACCCTCTCCATAAACGCTCTACCAGATGTTATGTAGTCAATCACACATTGAACACGGGATGCATTCTGTCTTGCCCATCCAATTTTCATGTTCAGTTGATGCAAGCGTCGTCTGGTCTTCTGATCCATCGTCAGTTTCAGCCATCGATTTGAATCAGCCAAAGCTCTCGCAGCACCATAAACTGAGCAATTGATGGTCCAGGGGTCGGACTCTTGCGAGATATCTCCACGAAGGGAGGCATCCATTTCAGCCAGTTCTTGGGGCTTAAGAAGAACTTGCATGTTGATGTTCCTCCTTGTACTGAAATTGCGATCATCTCTCAGGAAATGCCTGCTTTCTGTGGTTGGTCTTAATGTCACTTCTTCATCTTCGTCTGCAGCTTGATCAAGCATCGTTTGGGGAAGCGCTCCGCGTACATATCCATTTTCCCGGAGGTTGTCGGCTTGATTTCGCCAAGAGTCATGCGAAACGTGCTGAAGCTGTGGGTGTTTCTGACACCACCTAGTGTGCATACCCGCCATAAAGCCTTCGCAAACAGGGATAATGTTACATCGTAGCAGTCTAGCACGTCATTCTTTTGATCCGTCCACTCAATGTGGGCGTTTCGCCAGTTCGTCGTCGTGTTGCCATCTAAATTATTTTCAGCACCCCGAACTCTAGGATGATCGGCATCGTTTGCCTACTAACTGTCGGGTGCTCTTCGCGTTCGATCGTTTTGACCCTCATCTACAAAATTTTTGTGTTTTGGTGGTTTCATTTTTGTTCCCTGGATTGACTACCGAAAAGCTTTCAATTCGGCCTCTCATGGAATCATCATCTGTCTGTTGGAAAGCTTGAAGCTACATCCACACATAGTGAGATGCATAGAGAGATCGATGCCTCTTTGGAAAACTAGATTTACTAACTCATCTAGAAATTATCGTGTGACAACGAACAACGTCACTTTACAGAGGGACGTTTTTCAAGGTGATACCATGAGCCCTTTGCTCGGGGCCTGACATTGTTCTCCAAGACTTCGAGAAACGAACTATATTCCTGATCGAATTTTTGGCTCCGTCCGCTTACAGCATCACTGCAAAGGCGAAGGAAAAAGAGGAGACGTATCAAGACCTTAAAAGAAAGCTACAACGACTGTACCCAAAATATTTGGTTCAAGTAATTATGCTTATGATAGGTGATCTCGGAGGTGCGAAACTATCACTGATTCGCAACCTTAAGGCCATACCCGCGAGCTAAAAATATTCCAAGGCACTTGCGAGATGGATGAAGAAAGCCGTCACCTTTGGGTCGCTGCGTGTCCTCAAGACACACTAGGGTTTTCAAATTTAAGAATTTCAAATTAGATTAAAATCAAATTTAAAAGTCCTAATTCCTAAAAAAAAAGTTGTTTGGGCAAAAATAAAAAAAAATGAAAGAAAAATGAGAAGGCAACCAACCAAATCACCTACCTCATTTTTTTTATTTCTTTCGTCTTCTTTATTTTTATTATTATCAAATCACAATATGAAAGCATGCAAAGAATTTACCAACGTTTCGGTGCACCCTTATCAAGGCAAGAAAAATTAAAACAGGTGGAAACGGCGACCACGCAACGACGCTATGTCCTCGATACCTGAGATCTGAATGTGGGTCAACAGGCTAATCCGTCACAAACAAACAAGAAACAGGAGAAAGTCAAGTCTCATGAAAACTAATTGTAATTGATCATTCTTAAATAACTTTTGTTTAATCCATCTAAATCAGTTTTTAAATTAATAGAAGACTTATTTTGTTCTTTAATATGAAGCATTTCCATGAACTCTCTCATTACTTTCACTATGTAAAATTTCATCATTATCCCAGACAAACTCATGGTCAATATCAACAAACTCTCTCGTATGTCTAGCAAGAACACTCTTATAATCACTCCCTAAACGAACATCACTTTTGTGTTCCTCCACTCTAGTATCAAGAAGTCTGCCAGTCTGTCCCGCTTGAGTCATCTTACAGATCTTGCAAGTGATCTTGTACTTCATTCTTAATTCTTCTTGATTATCTGTAGATAAAATGTTACTTTGGTTGTTTTTGATTTGTTCAGTTATAATTCTGATATGTTGCTCAATCAACTTTTGTGGGTAGTGATTAAGAAAAAGGATATTACTAGCAATATTCAAATTCTCTTTGTGAAATGAAATGTGGGACAAACCTGGACCTCTGCCGAGTAAGTTTTTGATTACAGTAATTTTGTTTTGAAACGGATGAGCCGAACAGAAGTGTAAAATTCTACCTGAATATGTATGTTTTCTATACCGACTGCATGCTCTGTGGTGCGAGAAGCACCCAGAGCTTTCGCACTTTTCGCGCCAACGTCTGCGAAACCATGCTGAACAACTGCGAAAAAGGGGTTATGTAGGTGAAGCGCCCACACTTTCGCAGGCAGATAAAGCCGGAAACAGAGGAAGAGAGGTGGCAATGAGACCAACCGCAGGCAGGCATCTAATAGAGGAAGAGCGACGCTCCAGGATACGAAGAAACATCAAAGACCAGGCTTCTAAAAAAGCCCAAAGATCTGGCTCTAATGGACGACAAGCTTCGTGGATATATTTCCAAAGAATTTGACCTCTGGACTATCAATGACAAGGTTCGGCAGTTCTCGAGCTAACTGCAATTCCGTCATGACACACTTAAAAAGTCAAAGCTGCTGACCATCAGGCAGCATATTGTTGACAGAATACGGATATTATCTGACGCTAGGAGAAGTCTACAGCGGAGAAGAAGGTGCGTCAAAGAAAACCAACAGTGTTTCTCTGACCCGTCTCGACTATTCTAAGATCCTTCAGTTACTGTCAACCATCCGCCCAAACCAGAGGAGGTCGACTCATTTTGAGGAGAAGTATACGAAGTTCAGTATTCAGTTGAAGAAGGCTGAAAGAATATAAATAGCTTCAAGGAAGTGTTCAATGTCCTCATAACATCTGAGGAAGAATGCCCACCTATCACTACCGAGGTGAAGAAAACGTTGAGAGGCGTGAAGAACTATTCCGCTCTGGGACCAGATGGTATACAGAACTTCTGGCGAAAGAAGTTTCCTTCGACTAACCAGAATCTGCCCTGAATTTTCATCTCATATCTGAAGTCGAAGGAGCATATTCCAGAGTGGTTGGTAGAAGGGCGCACAGTACTCTTTCCAAAGATCGGCAACTGAGCTGAACCTAAGAATTACAGGCCAATCACTTATCTGAACACACTGTATAAAATCTTCACAGCTATCCTGAATGAAAGGATTGTTCGGTCAATCGGACCTGTGTGGAGAGAAGTGTACAAACAGTGCAGCTCAAGACAAGAACTAGCATCCTACCAGTGCTTACTATTGATAGCATGTTTTGATCTATCGAAAGCTTTCGATTCAAACTTTCATAGACTTCTCATCTGGCTGTTGGAAAGCTTAAAGGTTCATCCACACATCGTGAGATGCATGGACAGATTAATGCTACTTTGGAAACCCAGATTCACTATCTCATCTGGAGAACATTCTGTGACAAGTATCACCGTTTCAGGGCGACACCATGAGCCCACTCCTCTTTTGCCTCACATTATTGCCACTATCTCTCGCACTTCACCATTCCAAAGGGTACATCTGCGTCAAACCTGGAAATCGAAAGCATAACGTGACTCATGTATTTTACATGGATGATCTCAAGATCTATGCTGAAAATGAAAAGCAACTACACCTAGCTCCAAAGATTGTTGAAGAATACACGAAGGAGACTGGAATGGAATTTGGGTTAGAGAAATGCGCCAAGGTTTATTCAAAGCGAGGGAAACTTAATGGCTTCCTCAAAAAACCCTGAGCTCGTCGACAGAAGCGTTATACCACACTTTAGCGCTGGAGATACCTATATCCACCTGGGCGTGCCACAGAGCCACAATCAGGAAGTGACATCTATAAAGTATACTCTCCAAAGCAGATACAAACGTCTCATCCAGCACATTTGATCTTCCGAACTGTCGGGGAGGAACAAAGTCTCTGCAATGAACATTCTTGCCGTCCTAGTAGCACTCTATTCATTTAGAGTGGTTAGGCACATGAACGAAATCATGCAGAGGACTATTCTGGGTACAGTTCATATAGTCGCAAAAAAACAAGACCCTCTTCTCAAAATGGTCAGGGAGCATGAAGAAATGGGCAAAGGAGCGTTTCTGTACAAAGCAGCGGAGGATGCTGCTGAAAAACTCGGTCTTGACTTAAATATCTAGGGTGAGCAAAATGCATCAAATCCCAGCCATCTCGATTACTCACTCCTGAAGGTCCGGATTAAGACAGCACAGAAGAAAAACTTCCGCAAACAGCTTCTCGACAAGAGGATGCACGGAATCCTCCACCGAAATGTGGATAGGATCACTCGATGTCGTATAAGCTGACATTTGCTTACCTTAAATCACCCGGATTAAAGTCGGGCACAGAGGGCTTCATTTTGGCATGTCAGGACGGTGTCATTCCTACTCTAGCATACCGTAGCCACATTTTCAGTCAACACATTCCCGATGATAGCTGCAGAACATGCATGCACACCCCGAGCATCTAGGGCACATACTGTCTAGCTGTCCAACTCATGCGGGAACGACCTACATCCAAAGGCACAATGCGGTACTAAGAGTGCTTTTTCACCATCTCCATGGCTCTAACAGCATTAGCCCTAATACCGCTCCGCTAAACGCTCCCAGGGAAACGGAGTCAATTGTCGAAAATGAAAAGAGCTGCATATACTGGAACTTTATATTCTCGTCAATTGTTCCTTCTGCGTATTCAAGGCCAAACGACGAATTAATAAAAATATATAGTTGGCAACGTGTCGGACCACATATGGTCCCTTTTCAAGCCTGCTAGGAAGGAATTTATTGTAAAAAGATATTACAAAAATAACGAGATACGGAATATAACAAATTTTTTTTTGAAGTGAAAAGCATACATTAGAAAAATATATTCTTTATAAAGAAACGTAATTTTTAGTAAATATAATAAATAGTGTATTAGTTTAAAAAAGAGTTAAAAATAATTTTCTACCTGAGAAATACCTGTTGAGATTCATGAAAAAGACTGACGTAAAAAATTCCCTTGTTAATAGTAGTTAAACCATGATATTGTTTGGGAGAATGCATCAACTCATAAATAATGTTTTTTATCCTGTATATTGTAAGATGCATGATGAAGTTGTTCCGCTCGACTTGTATATTAATGATAGCGTAAGCTTCAATTCAAATGACTGTGTGAATAAGAAAGAAAAATATTAAAGTTAATGTTTGTTGACATAAATTTAATTAGAGTTTGTATTAAGAAAAAATTAAGTATCTTGGTTTAAAAAATGTGATCTTACCAAAAATTGAGTACGTAATCGTTATTTAGAGTTAGGTCGCTCCCATGTGTGAGAGAATTACACTCAAATTTTGTTAATTTAAAAGAAATAATTACATGGAGAAATAGACTCCACATAAAATTGGAGCGTCCTCTTAAGCTTCGGAAACTCAAACAGTGTTTCTAAAGTCACCTCTGGACGGTGGGTCAATGAGTGTTCTTGAAAGTACTGAGAATTGACATTAATTTGAAAAGAGATATATCTACGGAAATTTTGATACAGTAAAATAAATGAAAAAATGAAATTTAAAGGCTACATAAAGAAACATTCCTAACTGGTGTTTCTCAGCTGGCTCGGGAAATAACAAAGGATGGGAATGAAAATGTGACGTGTTTCAAAATCATGAACGACACGCTCTATCACTACGACGGCTCAACGTACCGCATCTGTACTCCGCGAGATCTAATATAAAAGATATTATGGGAGTGTCACGTGACTTACGGACACCCGGGAGCGAAAAAAACTTACAAGATAGTCCGTGAATCCTTTTACGCGCAGAAAATGGCGAAAATGACCCGACAGATTCTCGCAGCCTGTGACTCGTGCCAGCGAAACAAGCTCTCAACGCAGGCATTGCAAGCGCTGCAAGAGCCCGTCCTTACGAGTGAACCTATAGAAATCATATCCATAGATTTTTTGGACCATTAACCAAACCAAAATATGGTTATGAGCATCTCTTAATACTGATCGATGCTTTCTCAAAATACACGAAATTGCATCCAGTCAGAGAAGAAGCAGGCGACATTACGATAAAAAAATTGGATGAATTCATCGAGAGTATCAAACGACCCAGGCAAGTACTCTCTGCCAGAGGTACTCAATTCACCAGTCACAAATGGCGGCAAGCGCTAGAGGAGAGGGGGATACAAATAATCCTAACATCGATTCGCCACCCACAAGCAACTATGGTGGAGCGAGTAAATCGAGAATTGGCTCGACTTTTTAGGACCCTCCTTCCTCCTACCGGAACCAGCGGACGGTACTCCCAACTTGAAAATATTGAAACCATCTTCAACGAATCGCATCACGACACAACCGAAGTTACGCCATATGATACCTTATGGGGACAGAAACCTGCAAGATGGTGGCAAGATCTCTTTCCACATACGCCGACACACCCACAGGCCGACCGTAACGAACAATTAGTGGAACTGAGAAATCGCATAAAAAAGCGAGAAAAACGATTGGAACGGATCAATCAAAAGAAAAAAATGTGTTTCTTTTGAAGTAGGAGAGTGGGTGTGGGCACGGGCCGGTAACGTGTCGAACGCAGCAACAGGAGCCATGGCAAAATTTCTCAGTCTTTATGAAGGGCCCTACAAAATTAAGAAACAGGTACCCATATATGTGTACATTTCGTGCAGCACTGAGACTGAGAAAGAGAGCGGCCCTTACCATGTCAACGATTTGCGGAAGTACCTAAGAGGAAAACTCGAAGAAAGGGATGAAAGTGAGAAAACGAGTGAAGGCAATAGGTCCTGAGGGCTCTGGAAATTTTTGGTAGGTCAGTATTGACTGTAAAGCCAGAAATGCCAGATGCAAGCACGGAGATCGAATGCCTGGATGTATGCATCGGCATAGCCATCCAGTGCAACCTAGACAACGAAGAAGAAAATGTGGAGAAGAGGGAAACTCACTCACATAGAGTCTTAATCGCCAAACCTCGTGAATTTTCCAACTTGAGAAGGAAGGCCATTCTACCGGAGAATTATATCGTGACGGAAGTAAAGGTGGCTCGGTTCGCGAAAGACGTAAAGCGAAGGGGAATGGGTGCCACTCTCAAGGAGATTCTGGAGGCCATTGCGAATCCATCGGCGATCGTCAACCTCGAGAAAGAATCCGAAGACGAAGATGACCCTGTTGAATAGGTAGGACAAGGAGGAAGGAAGCAAAGCTGGTCCATCCTACCTGAATGAGCAGGACAAGGAAGATGAAAGCAAAGCTGGTCCACCAGGTTGAATAAGCCAACAACAGAAGAGACTGAAGTGATAAAAACGACAATGTATTCAAGCCCAGAAGTCATCATCTGGGATGAAGAAAATGAAAAGGGTTCATCACCAAACAATGAACTTAAGAATGAAGAAACAACACCTATCAGCGCTGCCGTGGTCGAAGAAAAAAATTGACGTGGAAAATGCTGCAGCCGACGACGCAAAATTACTACCTTCGGACAAGCTTGAGGACGCCACTACGTCAAACACTCACGATCAATAGAGGGAAGGGGTAGTAAAAAATAAGAACGATGGGGTGAAAACAGCCCTGGTGAGAATTTCAATATCGGAACCCTCAACGTCAACGGAAAGGGAGAATGAAATCATCGCCCAAGAAATCATGTGTGAAGCCCGGCTGAGTGCAATGCACTTGGTTTTCTTTAAGAGAACACAAGAGGAAGTACCGGTATTAAATGAAGCAGTCGCGACAGAGCTCACCGAGACAGAATGACAATGGTTAGAAGTACCCCAGGAAAAGAGGGAAATGCGACGACCAAAAGGCATTTACATGGCAAAGGAGAGTCATGGTGACGTTATGGTGACGGATATGTATTTGAAAAAGACGTCAAAGCTCACAGAAAGGAAGCATCTACCGACGAAAGAAGATTTGAAGCTCCGGGCGCAAACAAAGATACCTCGCAAAAATTTGGTGGAAGATCTTCGTCTAGCATGCCGAAGAGCCATTAAGACTCGGCAACGCAGAAACAAGAGAGAAGCTCGTCGGGAAAAAGAAAGAAAGGAGCGTCGAGTCTATAGAGAGACGCTAATCCGAGGACCTGGACACTTATATCCGGGTGAAAAGCCCAACGACTTTGAAAACTACCCATGATGGACTAAGGCTCAAGACTGGCCTATAAATCAAAACTGGATCTTCAAGGCGAGGAAGGACGAGAGAGATCCTGATCTCAATAACAGCGAGGAAAATGAATACCTGTGTATCGACGCAGCGGGTCGAACCTATAGGAACGTGCCGAAGCCAGGAAATTAAGAAATCACAATTGTGTGGGTAATCCTGCAAATAATACATTGTATATCTGTCGTAAAGTCTTTTACTTTTATATATTTTGCGATTGTAATTGTAGCGAGATGGGATTCATTATACAGCATCTCATATCAAGGCCAATTATTCTACTTTCTCTATGCATGTTTTATAAAACTCGATTGTACAATTGTTCTTTCTCAATTTGGGAGCAGTTGTAACCCCCAAGTTACAAGGGGTCCCTAAAAATAGGCAATAGCAGCTCCTCCTCTGTGATGTTCTCTAAAAGTTGCATCCCACAGGAGAAACGCTAAATCGCAAACTCGAGAACTCCCACGCAAACGATCTTACGTGAGCATGGGAGGGCAGAGCAAATAAAAAGCGGGCCCCGACCGAAAAACGCCACTCTATTTTTGATCTTTGCTCTAACTCAGCTAAAGATCATAGGGTCGAAAACTTTGGGGTACGAGCCAAAAGAATCCCTTCATCTCGTACTACAGCCTGCCTTGAAATATTCGGTCTAACCGAGGATTTCAAGGCATTTTCGATAGCGATCCTAGCTGTGCTAGCCACAACGATTATCCGTGTGCGACTCAGAGCGACTCTTTTGCGTATGCCTTATTTGTGCTATATTTTGTGTTTTATTTGTGTTTTATTTGTGTCCTGTTGTGATTATTTTATTTTTCTGTGTTCGTAAATATTACATTTCATCCCTCCATTTCCGAGCGATAACCTGGTTGCACCGGGGGACTCGGTCCACATCATCAGGGATCAAGTAAACGCGTTTTTTTCCGTACTTCCTACTAAGGAATTTTTACTTGATTTATGCCTGCATTTTTTAGAGATAACCTGGTTATATCGGGGGGACTCTGTCTACATTATCAGGTATCAATCAAGCGCGTCTTTTTCGTGATTACCTGTTTAGGAAATTCAATTCAGATTATGCCCGCATTTTTTAGAGATAACTTGGTTACACCGGGGGGCTGTGTCTACATTATCGGGCATCATCTGAACGCATAATTCTCATCCTCCTCAACTAGTATTCGCATTTTTGAGATATAACCTGGTTATATCGGGGGACTCTGTTAACATTATCGGGTACGAGTTAAGTTTGAGACTAATTAGTATTTAATTTCTCGAACGTATTATTGCTAAATTATATTGGCATTTTTTTAGCAATAACCT
>CAKNXH010064375.1:0-55812 GCA_932178445.1 Andricus quercusramuli | reverse complement strand
TCGCTCATCGAGGACCATGAGACCTGAGCGACGAGCCATAAAGTCAGGGGTGATATTTTGGTCCAAATTAGCCAAATTACGGATGACCCCTTTTATAATATAATCATAATTATTGGAGATATGAACCACAATTTACTGTTCAAGGCTCGGCATCAAAAGAAGCACATCTACCTTAGAGAGGCATATCCTAGCTTTTTCTAAAACCTATAGCTACCGAGGTTGTTGAACCTTGAAGTCTAGAATTTAATTTGCAAAAAAATCGCGTAGTTTTTGAACAGATTTATTCTTTCGACATAAAGAATAAAACGTCTTGTATAATACTTTGCGTGTTTCTTATTTTAATTAAAAGACTGATAATCGTTATTCTTACTATAACTACTCCTTACAGCATCGTAATTCCTTATTAGTATCTTTTATGAATTAAATTCAACTTCGAATCTCACTTTAATGTGAACATCGAATCATGTAAATTCTATATCCACCTATGGTCATAATTCCTAGACATTCTATGTAAAATAATTGTGTGTAACTGTATGGCGTTCTTTATTAGTTATATTCTGAGTCTTTAAAAGGCCCGTTGTACTTCGTACGACTTTTTATTAATAAACTAGCCACTAACTGCTTATCACAGCAACTGCCCGAAGCGCAGCTTGCACGTAAATTTCTATAGGTTTGATTTTCCAGTACACGATTTCTAACGTGTTACATAACGCAGATGCGTTATCAAATTTCCAATGAGGATACGTATTTCAAAATTTGAAACTTTATTCTCAAGTGCTGAGGGACCTCCTCACTCCAGAAAAATAATTATATACCTCTTTTTTGCATTCGAGCATCAATGCAAGAGGACTCTTCTAAGATTATTAGGCACTGATCATTAATTCCTAAGTAAATATATATTTTAATGCCACGGAACCGCCGTCTGTCAAACATATCGATGTTGACAACAACTCCATGGCAAGCAGGGTTAGATTTTGCCATGTTGGAGGATTAACGGGGGCTCCTACCGTCCCCTGGATAAAGGACTGATGACTGGCTTAGGGTGGCGTCCCATGGCCGCGTCAAACTTGGCGCAAAACGCAAAACCGTAAATCACCAGACATTACAGCCAATCAGTTTTTTTTGTGGATTAGTAGGAGAATATCATTGGTTGAAATATCTAGTGATTTGATGTCTTGCGTTTTGCGCCAAGATTGACGCTGCCATGGGACGCCACCCTTATAATCGAACTTCACTTCCATCTTCATGGTTGCCGAACGCAATCTGAGTTAATGGCAAGGCATTCACATTCAACCCAATCGGATCCTCTAACGACGTCGCCATATTTTACTGGTCGCCGAACGCTATGTCACTGAGGCATGACGTCACGATACTCACGTATTGACCATACGAATCTGGGTCCTGCAATACTCGGCCTTGTCGGCTATCAGATGCAATTGCAGATGCACTAATATGAATCGGTACCATTACATACTCGGCCTGCGCCAGCCATTCTCTGCAGGACCCCAATCATCGAACGCCATATCACCAGGGCGTGTGACGTCACAAATCTTACGTCGTGGCCATACGACTCTGAGCCCCAGAAAAATGGCCTTGTTGGGCATCAGATTCAACTACTAGATGAATTGGGTTTATTAATGATGGAAAGCAGCCGATTTGAAAGAACTTCTGCCGAGTAAATCACCGTACGCATCGCTCCGTAAAACTACGTAAATCATGTATTCGTCGTAAAATTCCGGAATCTCACATTTCTGAATATAGTTTATTGTTACATATGTTTTTACCGAAAATTGTCTATAGTTCCGAATATTGATTACTTAGTTCCTACTTTTCCCGCTATATTTTGAAAATAGTTTGTAACCTTATGTTTTCGAACGCGCCATAATGCAATTATCCTTTGGAGCCGGTCCACAATGAGAGCTGTAAGCGTCGACGTTCGAACGCATATACGTATCTAACGTCATAGGTTCGTTGCCACCAGCAGTCGCAGCGAGAAAATGAAAAATGCGAAACGGCAAAACTGCTCGGATAGCTGGCAACAACGTGCGTATGACGTCAAATACGCATATCCGTTCGAACGTCAACGTTTACGACTATCATTGTGGACCGACCCTCGAGTCTACCGTCGTGGCTTTCATGAGGGTGGAAGCGCGGTGTATTATTGTTCTATATTCAACGTGGATTCTCTTCCATTGAATGCGATTATCTGTTATTCTTGCGTGTTCAACTTGGATTATCTTGGATATTGATTATTTGGATCAACGGATTTTTTTGTCAATGTTTGGCGATAGAACACTTACAGAAAATTGAGAAATAAAACGAGTCAGTGCGTGAGAAATTGTAGCGACTTCATCGGTCCCCTTTGCTTGTTCCAGTTGAAATTTGAGTAGCCACATTGTCGGAATTTCGAGCCATCGATCACATTGTCGCTGTCGAGTTATGCCTTTTTCTAACTTTGATAAATAGATTTTCTGAGGTGTTTTGGTTATAAATTCTCGTATGATATGCGGAAAAATTTATGATAATGTTGGAAAGCTTGAAACGATCCTTTATATCTTCCTACACTTTCTTCCCACTAAATAACATTTTTTCCAGGTTAAGTGTATAAATCCCTTTACAGAGGTAGTAAAAGTCAAAAAGTTGTATTTAGTTGTGAAAAGGAAAGAATGAATACATACATACAATTTTTATAGATGGACGATACAAGACTGACTATCATGAAAATGAAAAGTTCTAGAGGTGAGAAGGGGAACTTTCAATAAACCTCTAATGATAAGGCGTGCCAACGCTTGAAAATATAAGACTGATGTAGAATGTTAATAAAACATTTTAAATTTAAAGCTTTTTTGGGTTTCAATCGTGTGCGAAACTATGAATCTATGCTATTAGGTGTACAAATAAGTTCTACCCATTTTAAGCAACTTTTTTTTTATTGATCGAAATCTGAAAAGATGCAAGCATTAATTGATATAGTGGCCACTGGCTTCTACTACTGTTCGCGAACGCTCAGATAATTGATGGACTCCATGGCGAAAGAAAGCTTGATCTTTTGACGCTATAAAGTCATCCACCATTTCTCGCACTTCAACTTCAATTTTAGTTTGGTGCTCAACTAAGCTGCTCTTTAACTATGAAAAAAGTGGTAATCGGACGGGGCAATGTGTGCAGAGTAAGCCGGATGCGGCAGAATTTCTCATTTTAATTTTTCTATGGGTTGGTGGACCACGGAACTTCTATGTGGGCTAGTGTTATCGTGCTGTACTGGTCTTCGCCCATGCCCAGAATATGGTCTCTTGTCTTGGATTTTTTCGCCAAATGATTCAGTTGAAGAAAGTAGCGTTCAAAAGTTTAACTCTTTCCAATTGAAACGTTTGGCGAAAAAAATCCCCCAAAAAAAGAGATGATATTCTGGGCATGGACGAAGACCAGTGCAGCACGACAACGCTAGGCCACATAGAAGTTCCATAGTCCGTCAAACAATGGAAGAATTGAAATGAGAAATTTTGCCTTATTCAGCTTACACTTCAGATATTGTCCCGTCAGATTGAAATATTGTTCGTTCGTTACAAAACAGCTTAGCTGACCACCAAATTAAAATTGAAGCTGAAGTGCGAAAAATGGTGAATGACTTTATAGCGTGAAAAGAACAAGCCTTCTCTCACTATGGAACCCATCAATTGCCTGAGCGTTCGGCGATAGTAGTAGAAGACAGTGGCACTATATTAATATTACTTCTTGCATTTTGTTAGATTTTTATAAATAGAATGAAAGTTTCTTAAAATGGGTAGAACTTTTTTGTACACCTAATATTTTGTTCTTATATGTGTATTCTCTACAATGCCTGTGAATGGCCAGAGCGCTCCATGATGGGGACTGGTCAAACTTGATTGGCCGATCAAGTCTTAAAAAAACCGGGGGGACGGAAAGCCAAATCGGGTTGGTATTATATTCATTGTCCCTATTGATGTTATTAGGGTGTTTGAAGATTTCGATTGCTTCTCTATGTTTTCTTCGAAAAATATTGTACGTTTTTGAGATGACGGTTTTTTTTTTAACAAACAAAATACTATGGCCTGTTCCGATATGATGCTCAGCTAGTGCTGATTGCGTGAAATGTTTTAGCCTGACATTACTCTCATTTTCCTTTACACGTTGGCTCACCGCGCCCTCCAGGTTTCTCTAATATAGACTTTGCCACAAGAACAAGTTTTGATGTTGTGTTTGTTGATAATTCTTCCTATTTGCTCTGCGATACCTTGAAACTAGGGAAGGATGGTGATCGTTTTTATCTCTCTTTCTTTAGTAGGTTGTGTTAATTTGCTCTTTTGAGTGTATTTTGTTATTGCTTCATCAATTTGTTTGTTTGTGTAATCGTTTCTTCTTAGGATTTGTTTACCGTTTTGTAATTTCTTATTTTAATTATTTTTATCCATTATGGAGACAGCTCTTTATAAAAGGGAGTTAATGACTGATTGCTTTTGAGATTTGTGGTGGTGGGAGGAAGCATGTAGGTTTTTGTTTGTATGGGTGGATTTTCTGTAAACATCATGTCCTAATTTGTTATCAGATCTTTTGTAAACTAGTACGTCCAAGAAAGGTAACTTTCCTTTTTAACGAATTTCAATGGTGAACTGGATATTAGGGTGTAATTGATTGATGTAATCAAAGAACTTGTGTAGTTCATCTAGTCCATGTCTCCAGGTGACAAAAGTGTCGTCAACATCACGGCATTAAAATTCCGGTTTAGGTTTGAATTTGGTAAAGATTCTAGTTTCTAGATTTTTCATAAAGATGTTGGCTATTGCAGGTGAGATTGGAGATCCCATGGCTGCTCCTAAAGTTTGTTCGTAGAATTGGATATCGAAAGAAAAGTGGGTATTAGTGAGACAGTGTTCTATCAAAGTTGTGTAGTTGAAGGGTAAGTTTGCAAAGGATTTAATAATATCGGTTTCATCAGAGATTGGTACTTTCGTGAAAAGAGAAAAAACGTCGAAACTCACTAGGGTGTCTTGGGGTTGAATTTGAATCTGTTGTATCTTTCTGATGAAATCAAAAGAGCTTTGGACGTTTGTGATAGAGTTTCCTGTGAAAGGATTCCGTTTTTTGATGAGAAAGCATGCTAGGTTGTGAGTTGGTGAGTTTATTGCTCTGACGATCGGTCTGAGTGGGATTTTGTTCTTGTGGATTTTTGGGAGTGAGTAAAGTTTTGAAGAGATGGGATTAGTAGGTATTAATTTAGATATTGTTCCGCTGTCAAGTTTTGCGTCTTTTATAAGGGTTTTGGTTTTGCAGACTATTGTTTTTGTGGGGAGTTGTGGAGTTTTGTGGAATTTGGGCTTGGCGTAAGATGTTGGCCGCCTACGTCGCATGTCATTCGCTTTTTCGGATGGAAACGGATATATTGTGGATTCCAAATTACTGATGATTTCTTCTTTCGGGATTTTGGAGGAAGCTACTGAATAATAATGTCCTTTAAATGAGGCTGAAATCATTTCATTGGTGAGAGGATGGTTAGAAATGTTTTTTACTGTGTTGGTTAATGGAGCGCGCCTTACAAGAAGTAATTTGTGAACTTTTTTTTTCTTGTGTGGAAAAATCTCTAATCCGTTGGGATTGTTCAAATGATATGCTGTCCAATGTAGACCAAATGTCAAGTTTGAGAGTGTTTGATAGGAAAAGGTGAAGTTTGAATGGTTTTTTGAAGGTAGTATGCAAGGCAAATTTGATATGTTATATTCTTCCTTTCAAGAGAGGGATACTTGTTTTGTGTAGAATTGATTTGGATTTAGATGTTCCAAAACGGTTTTTCAACAGTAAAAATTTCAGAACGATGTTATTGTCCCTACACCGTCTTAAGAAAGCTAAAGATGTCAGTAGCTTGGCTTGAGAAGACCTGAGCTTGGGAAAAGTGTTAGCCCTGGAGAAGTGAACTGCAATGTTCACGAAACGTCGGCAAGATTCATAGTTTCGCACACAATTGAAAAACGAAAAAGCTTTAAATTATACATTTATTTTAATGAATCATCGTGAAAGCATTGAATCCACCATTATAGAACTCTACAGGGAGAGTTTTCTCACTAAAACTAACACTTTTAGTAAGCTCAGGTCTTTTCAAGCTAAGCTACTAACATTGTTTGCTTTCTTACAACGCTGTAGGGACAATAACATCGTCCCAAAATTCTTACACTTGAAAAACCATTTGGAAACATCTATATCCAAATTAATTCTACATAAAACAAGTTTGCTTCTCTTGAAAGGAACTCTCAGATTTGACATTTGGTCTACATTGGACCGCACATCATTTGACCAATCCCAACGGATCAAAGATTTTTGCACTCAAAAACAAAAAATAAAATTTAGCAAATTACTTCCAGTAAGGCACGTACCATTAACTAACACAGTAAAAAATTTCGCTAATCATCCTATCAGCAATGAAACAGTTATAATGAATAAAGAAGACTTTAACAACAAAATATTGGACCTTCTCACTAACGACACATATCAAAAACGTAAAAAAGACCCCAAAAAAACAATAGT
Source organism: Andricus quercusramuli (assembly GCA_932178445.1). NCBI lineage: Eukaryota > Metazoa > Arthropoda > Insecta > Hymenoptera > Cynipidae > Andricus > Andricus quercusramuli. Next base: position 49,275 of record CAKNXH010064375.1, on the reverse strand, counting down.
CAACAAAACAAAAACCGTTCTAAAAGACTCAAAACTTGACAGCGAAACAATATCTAAATCAATACCTACAATCCCATCTCTGCAAAACAACTGCATGCTTTTTTGCCAAAAAACTGAATACTTTCACTGGAAACTCTATCACACACGTCCAAAACTCTTTTGACTTTATCAGAAAGACACAACCGATTCACATTCAACCCCAAGACATGCTAGTGAGTTTCGACGTACTATCTCTGTTTACGAATGTACCAACCTCTGATACAATCGATATTATTAAATCCTTTGCAAACTTCCCCTCCAACATCACACCTTTTATAAAACACTGTTTTATGAATACCCACTTCTCTTTCAATAACCAATTCTACGAACAAACCTCAGGAGCAGCCATGGGATCTCCAATCTCACCTGTAATAGCCAACATGTCTATGGAAAATCTAGAAACTAAAACCTTTAACCAATCCAAGTTTAAACCGGAATTTTCGTGCCGCTACGTTGACGACACTTTTGTCATCTGGAGATATGGACTAGATTAACTACACAAGTTCTTCGACGTCATCAATCAATTACACCCTAATATAATAACCAGTTCACCATGGAAATTGAACTAAACGGTAAATTATCCTTCTTGGACGTACTAGTTTATAGAAGCATCTGATAACACATTTGAACATGAAGTTTACAGGAAACCCACCCATACAAACAGATACCTACAATGCCTCCTCCCACCACCGGCCATCTGAAATGCAATCGGTCATCAACTCCCTTGTATACAGAGCTATCTTCATAACGGATAAAGAGAACATACAAAAGGAATTACAAAACTTCATGGGAAAAACGTACAACATCTTTGCAAGAAAACATAGAGAAGCAATCGATATCTTAGAACACCCTAGTAAAATCAATAGGGACAATGGATATAATGCCAATATAGACTGAAACTTCAGTTTCAGGTCAACCTTGAAAAAGTGAACTGCAATGTTCACGAAACGTCAGCAAGATTCATAGTTATGCACACGACTGAAACCCGAAGAAGCTTTGAATGTCAAATTTATTATAATGAATCATCGTGAAATCATTAAATCTATCATTAAATATTATTGAATGAAGTAATAAGAATTTAACATGAGAAGTTCATGCGTGACGCATTAATAAATTTGGTTCATATTAGTTATTTCTGTTTTTAAATTTATTACATTTCCTATATTCCTATTGATATAAATTTATTCAATGATTCGTCTCTTTATAGTGTTGTATTCTCTAGAAAAAATCTCAATATCACCAAAATCAAAAACATGATTGAATTTTCACGTGATTTCACTTCCTTGTCTTCTACCCGTTTCACCTACATATTGTTTATGACAAACAGTGGATTTTAATAAATGAACCAAACTAGAAACATTTTATATTTTTTTTAATTTTTGTTTGTTAGCTAACATTTATACTAAAGTCTGATTATTTTTTCAAACTTTTTCTCAATCAACCCCAGTTCTTCATCATAGCCACGGACAATATCAAGTGACTGATGTTATGAGGAACAGTTTTGATGTACCAGATGGAGTGATCCCAGAAGAACAGCCTTTTGCATCCGGTTCGCGATGGAATGAGCCTGACGCTGGCAAGCCGGAATCTTGCTGAGTTGGCTAACGAATGAAGCTTTCATACCTCCAAGAGAGCCGATTATGAGAACTACAAGATGGACTTTGTAGCCTTAGTACAATCTGCTCAGCTCCAAAAGAAGTGATTGATATTTTCTTCTATTTTCTTCCTTTGCCGCGATATTACTATCGGCTGATGCTGAGAATACAATGACGTAAACGATCTTCGTCTTCAAATCTTGGATGACAATATCAGACTTTGTAGCCCTGATACGTTGAGTGGTGGAGAATCATGAATTCCACTAGATCTTACACTGATAATTCCTCACAATGGACTTGAGTCCCCTCTGATCGTATCCAAGACGGGCACTAGATCAACACCATAGAAGTGCGAAGCTGGACATATAACGTTTCTAAAGCCGCATTGTGCCTCTGTATGTACCCGTGGAATGCATATTTTCAGCATCCACTAAGAACATGTCCAAGTATTTCTTGCTCTTGCTTACACGCTCGGCAATAGGTGTCGCCTAGAGGTACCTTCATTACGCGTTCGCGGTAAACTAAGGTATCTATAACGCCGTCTCGACAGGTAAAAAGAAATCTCTCAGGCTCCGATCTCAATCCAGCAGACTTGAGAAACATGTTGGAAGGACCCATCGACAGCACTTCTCTGCGTGTAATGCTGTAGAATATACCATGGAGAGGCTTGTTAGTCTGTTCTCTAAGTAGAAGCGACTGTTCTGGTTCCTGTACGCGACTTTTAGGCACTAAAGGTATTAGTGATGCTAGGCCATGTAGTGTCGCTGAAATAAAATGGGAGACCAAGCTTCTCGGTGGCCTCATCTGCGGCACAGTATAGAAACGCCACAGCATTGACGACTTCATGTTAATGTAAGAGTCGCATAAGAGAATCTGTGCTATTCAAAACTAAGCAGGCTGTAGATAGAACCGTTTTTCTATCAAGAAACTCCAAGCTCAGGAAACCTCTACCCCCTTTATCTCGAAGAAGGTATACTCGAGGTACGGAAGATATAGGATGATGGCTTCGATAGATTGTCATCATCTTGCGTGTGCTTCAGTCAAATTTATTCAATTCATCGACGCTCTATCTTATTCTGCACGTCGTGTAGAACATTATAAGAATGGGCAGCATATTGGACACCTGGATCTTATTTTTCCCAGATAATTCGGAAGCCCAAATTTTTCTTGAACTTGGCAATACCTTTTTTCAAGGGCCATGTTTAACACACGCACATCTTGAGTTTCCGCTTGTGGTATTCCAATATATGCATATATTTATTCATTACCAAGATGTTGAATGGTATTTTCACCTACACGTTGAATATCCTAGTTTTCATGTGATGACGTAGCTTCCAGGCTTTCTTTATGTAGATGGATGCCGGTACACTTTTCCATTCTGAAACTCATGTCATTCGCTTTAGTATACCTATTTACCGCCGTTACAAGGATTTCAAGGTACTCTTTTCTTGAGGCAAAGAGTTCAAGGTCGTCCATGCATGAAAGGTGGTTGACCTTATATTCTCTTCTGCTCGGTGGGCCACATAGGTCTCCAGAGCTTTTGGGTCGAAGCACAACAGATAGAGGCTAACGGAGATGCAAATAAGTATCGGGCGTGGAGAATGTCCTCGGAATACCCTCCTCTTATAAATGATATAGCTGGTAGTCACTTGTCTTTTGTCAGATGTTATTGCAAATCTTTTTCGTCATAAGAACATCAGCACTTTCATGCATCTCACTATTCTTGGATGCACCTCCAGGCACTCAAGAAGCTTGCTCAGTAGCGTCAAAACCTGATCGAACCTCAGGTAATACACCTGTCTACTAACAGTTTCTCCCTGCAACCTGCCAGCTCTCTCTTGCTTCCAAGTTGTTCAACTATTGCACTCCATAACCGCTCGATAGATGTTAATATCCTCTCTTTAAGGCTACCAGTAAATAGCTTGGTGCTGGTGTTGGAACAAGCTACAGACCTGTAGTTCTTTGGACTTCACAAATCTCTGGTTCTGGATTCTATCTGGCCCTGGTGCTGACAAGTTCTTAGTTCTGGCGACAACTTTCTTCACTTCTTCAGCAGTAATTAGTGGATACTCTTCCTCTGGACCATGAAGCCTTTACCTTTGGCAAAAGTTACGAAGGAGTGATATACATATCTGAATCGTCTTCATCAAGCTGATAGGTATCTCCACATACTTGCTCCCAGAAGACTTGAATCGTTTTTTAACTAAGTGGATTTAAAACAGCACATTACGTTTCATTGAACAAGCGGGAAAACTTGCGTAGGAAGGGTAGAACTACAGACAAAATAATTTAGCTAATGAAGAGTCAAACATTGAACCCGTGTTTTTTCTCTACATAAAAACAGAATACTACTCATTAAGCAACCAAACCTATCAAAAATATAATACATATAGACTTTATTGACGAATAAAAATAAAAAACTTCTTTTTTACAGACAGCATAAGCCTGACTACAGGTCCACAATGAGATTCTTAAGATCGACGTTTGAATGTATATGCGTATTAAACGATTTTTCAGGATCACTAAGATGAGAAACTAAAAAACAGTTCCTATGAATTTTGTTATCATACTTAGTGCATAAAGCAGATATTGCTTCATCAATTCTGGACAAAACTTATAGCTTTTGCACGCCATACTGAATCTTCCAATTCAAATTTTGAATTTTTGACGTCTGGTTCATAAGCAGCTACCTTCACAGTCCTCATGTACTAAGTTTCATAAAGTTCTGATGAAATATTTAATTAATGAAATAAATAATAATAACACAGCTCTAAACAAAAAATCCCCTATCCATTGACCACTCAATATCCCAATAACTCCATAACTCATGCGCGTGTATTATAAACTTGAAATAAGCTGTAGTGCGAGGGTAGTGAATATTTTTATATTAATTTCAAACTGGAACAGAAGTTACTAACCCGGGACGGTTGGCTACCTTGCTTGTGTACGAACTCTTATGAGTCAAATCTTCGGACATCATTGCTGTACTACTTATTCGTGTTTTTGCGATCAAGAAACATGCATGGCTCGAACATACTGTAGTATTCAAGGGCAATTATGGCTCTCACGCTGTTCTACCCCCACTCCTCGGTGTTCGCTCACACGTCTGGCGCCAGTCGGCGGCTGGTTGGGCCTTGCCTTGCTCGACGCTAGTGTTTGCTTGAAATTATGAATCGAAGATAAGGAATAGATGGACAAACGATGGTATTTCAGGGAGTTGTATACTACTGCAGGGTTGATGGAGTTTCGTAGACTGTATGGCGGCGTATTTAAAGCTGTACTTATGGCTTCTTAGATTCTAGACTACTGCTGAAAGGGATAATTAACTTCCATGATTCTATGCTAATGATAAATAAATATATTAGGGTTATGTTCAAACCTATTAGAATAGATTTATTCACCAAATTTGCAAAAAAAATTACATCTAATTACAACTAATAAAACAGGTTAAAATGATGATGGTGTTTTAAGCGATGTTGTTTTTCTGAGTGATATAAAGTAATAATAATATATAGATATTGTTTTTTGACATACTTCAAACCAAATAAAAAAGGAGGTTAGTTGTTGAATCCTTTATTGTTCTGTAGCCAACGTTTCGAACACATAATGTTCTCCTCATCAGGACAAATATTTTTTGAAGTTCATCAACATCCTTAATAAATAAAGATTTCTAATCCTCTTCTTCGTTGCTAAATAAATGTATGAAATAATTTTAGTTTTAATTAATATCATTCAAGTAATTTTTTTTTTATTTATTTTTTTTATTTTTTCGAGGTCAAAAATTGTAATTGAAATATTTACCTTGAAAATCTTCATTTTCTCGTTAAATTTTGCTTAAATTAATTGTTGTCTTGAATATTATAAAATTCATGCTATCCACAGTAACATTTTCGTTAGTTTTGTTAAAATTAAATCGGAAACATAACAAACGTTATGCTCCATTTTTGCGAAGAGGATTTGAGAAAGAGAGGAAGAGAAATCTTAACAAAGACAGAATTAGCAATAACGTATCAATAACTTAAATTATAAGGTGGTATAGTTTCTAAATAAATCTAATCACTATATAAAATTGAAAGAGTTAGAAAATTAAACATTATTAACAAATTTGTAAATTGTTTTGAAATTGTGATTGATGATTAGTTAAATGAATATAACAATGATGTAAGAAAAAAAAATTTTTTTTAATTAAATCTCAAATCGTCTTCGCAAAAATGGAGAATAACGTTTGTTATGTTTCCGATTTAATTTTAACAAAACTAACGAAAATGTTACTGTGGATAGCATAAATTTTATAATATTCAGACAACAATTAATTTAAGCAAAATTTAACGAGAAAATGAAGATTTTTAAGGTAAATATTTCAATTACAATTTTTAACCTCGAAAAAAAGAAATTAAAAAAAGAAAAAAAAATTTACTTGAATGATATTAATTAAAACTAAAATTATTTCATATATTTATTTAGCAACGAAGAAGAGGATTAGAAATCTTTATTTATTAAGGATGTTGATGAACTTCAAAAAATATTTGTCCTGATGAGGAAAACATTATGTTTTCGAAACGTTGGCTACAGAATAATGAAGGATTCATCAACTAACCTCCTTTTTTATTTGGTTTGAAGTATGTCAAAAAACAGTATCTATATATTATTATTAATAAAACAGGTTTATAAGTTAAAAATTAAAAATAGTTTACATCTAAAAGTTATATGTACTTAAAATTATCGATTATTATGACGATTATGATTATTCCACATCGCAAACAGGGATATCATTTATTTCATAGAATAAATTCACACAAACACACACACACACACAAAAAGACGGTTTCCTTTCCTTCCAAACGAGAATTTCCAATAAAATTAATAGTAGAGACATACAAGTGACGCAGCATGAAAAAAAAAGAGAGAGAGATACTTCAAGACTTATAGATAATAATAAATACATGTCGCAAAATATATTTGGTAAACTCTTAAAGTAATACGTGGTGCGCTGTATTAAATGTAAGTATACTATTTGAATATAAAGTAGCAAGTTGTGAAGAGCAAGATTTAACACAGGTTCCAGGATGTGTATTAATAGCCCCCTTGTTATATTCACCGCCTTGAAACCTATCTTCAGATTTATGCAGAACGCTCGGCTGAATTTCATTTTTTTTTTCAATCATTTTATAAAAATTCGCAGCAATGCGGTCATTTTCTACGAGATTTTTGCTGAAAAGCCTGGTAAGCTCATGCAAAGAAAAACCACTGCACATATGATACAAGAACATAATACAAACCTGACCACACACATCCGAAGAGGAACTTTGTAACTCTGGTGTGTTTCATCGGAATAGGGCACATTTTCCTCACAGACGATGAAGATATTGATGAATAAGAGACGGCAGGCCGTAGCTGTCAAAGTAAGTATTGAAAATTAAAGCGTCCGGTCTCATCCACACCTTCCGTATCCGATCCGCAGGAAATACACCAGTCGTATGTCGTGGTATTGCTTGAAGTGCTTGAAGTATCTGAAGGCTGTCCGTCTCTATTTCCAGGACTGCCAAGTCGAGGCAAATCTTTTAAAGGGTTATTTACCTCACTCGAAGTCTGATTGATTTTTTAACAGAAATTTGTATGCTGTTAGCGACCGTCCTCGATGTCACCGCCGGCGCATGATTTTCAGTTTTAAAACAGACATTTTTTCAGTGTTCTGTGACGTGTGATACCTCGAAGTGATATTTCTTCTCGTTTTTTGGCTTCGAAGCCAAATTTTCAGTATAGTTGCGTTACTGAGAGCACATGTAAAAAATGTTCCTTTTTTCACACCGTGATGAAAACAGTAATCTCCACTGGTTTCCAGTTTTTCAAAGTTGGACACATTAATTCTTTCAGATTAATAATCTGTCTACTCATGATATTTTGAAAAAGTGCAGCTTTCTCCCGGCCTCGGGTACAGATTTGACCAGCTGATTTTGCGACATGACGAAGATTCGAATGTAGGAAAATCATAGGAGTATCTAGCTCAAACCACTCGATGCCGTGAAAATAACAGGTGAGCCAGTTATTTTAGTGTTTTGCATCGCTACAAAGATCCGAGAAGGGATAAGGTGGTGCAGCTATCCAATGCCCAATAAAGTGATGATCTGCGGCAATGACGGCCACTTCTTTCGCAATAAACTTATTTTCAAGATCGTGAAAACCTTGAATATCAATCACGTAGTCCATAATATCCTTCTGCAGTGATGGCAGTGAGTAACCGCGTAACGAAACAATCAACTTGTAAGACTACTTTGGACGGAATGAAGGATGGTCGCTGAATTCCAAAAAAACACGTATATATCGTAACGCATGGTCAAGATTTTCCCATGGTTCTTATTGCTTACACAGCTGCATTTTCAAGAGATAACAGCGAGATTGTAAAAAGGTACTCATTCCCTGTCAAAACCTGTCCTAGGTAAACACAGGTGTACATTAGGATGTGAGATATGTAAAATTCCAAGAAATTAAGGCGGTGGCGAAAATGATTCATAACCCTCAAAAATCAACAATAACTTGTCTAGACGTGTCTATTTCCAGAACGTTATCATATTCTTCGTATACAATACAATTTACTCTATTGGCAAGTGGTTCTTCAAAACGCACCTCTATTCTTAGACTTCTATTCTTCTTCTATTCTTAGACTTTAAAAGATTCCAGTGAGAATAACAATTTGTAGAAAGATCTGGGTTAAGATCAAAAGCAAAGAGGCAGAATCCTTCCGGGTAATCGCTTCTATCAATATTATTACCCTCATTAAGAAAGTTAATACCAGTGCCGGTTTAGAGAGTGTGATAAGCATCAACGTAAAGTTTATTTTTGGAAAAATCTGGCTGCAGAGGTCACGAGGATATTTGTGTGCCATCGACTTAGAGGGATAAGAAATGAATCTTATAGTTTCTAAAGTTAAACGGATTAAGTTATCTACTTTCGTTAAAAGCTCTGTTTTTGACAAAACCAATGATTATTCTTTCAGGCAACTGACCGAGAATAACATTATCAAGAGTTTCACCGTGAATGCCGCCATGTAAAGTGAGCGCTTTGACCTCCACTCTTATTATCGGGTATTTTGCTTTACCTTGTGCTAGAGTTTTCGCGTGTGCTAGTAAAATTCCGGGGCTTATTTTTGAACGACATACGAGGAGCGATGCTTCCAAAATGTGTAAACTGCATATCCTGATGGAATCCAAAAAGCAAAGACCATCTTTTGTACGTACGAGTCGAAGATGCATCTCGACTCCGTTAAGAAGAAATTTGTTTTTATTGAAAATGTCGCAATGCAGATGACCGATTCGATCTATTGTTTTGCCTGCCCAAAATGAGCTCGACAGGTGTGGATGCCTGTATCTTTGGTTGACAAATCTTTCATTTTTCCTGCTGTATCGACACACCAGAGAGCGGAAGTCAGATGGCTCTTTTTTGCAGCTGGTCCATAATTGAGCAATGTTTCCAGGTAAGCTCTGTACGTTTATGCGTTGTTTGGAGGAGAAACGAGTTTTTGATTGAAATATACGTCTACCTGATTGAACATCGAATGAACTAAGATGTTTATTACAGTTACACTTTTCAGATCTTCTGCATTTGCAGAAGTTTCTATTGGTGCTTTCAGCGCGACGCGTATACTGAGCATTGTATGAGCGAGATCTATGTATTCTTCGCCGTGCCCTGGAATTTCAAACTCTATCGGCGAATCGTCGGTCAGCGATGAAACGGGCTTGTGATAGACCCATTGCGAGCTCTCAATAGATGTTTGAGTAGGTGGAAGAGAAATAAGATATAGTTCAGTTTTCAAACACTCGTTAGAATGTGAGTGTAAAAAGGACATCATATAATAATCTACTTGTTAACCGCCAAAAATGTCCGAAATCAAACGATTTCTTCCAACGCTAGGTTTAAGCTTTTGTTTCTTCTGAGTTTTCTTATCTTTCCTTTTTTTTTACTACTATTGATTTTCTTTTTAGATTTCGTATTTTTCACCCTTTTCTTCTTCTTTGATTTACTTGTTATACTAAGCCTCTTAACTTTTTTCTTTCGTATAATCCCTTTTCTAAGCTGCGCGACCCTCTCAAGACCACGAACTCCGGACAACTGAGGTCCGAAATTTTTTAGCCAAAATTATAACCTGTTCCATTCGTAAGATGATCAATTTTATCCAAAGCTTTTCTTTTTAATTTTTGACCAGATTCATTAATACGCGAATTGAATGCGTACTTGAGTGGTATTTTCCTATCAACGTCATTTAAAACCTGTTCGAAGTGCCTCCTTTCAAACTGTACGCGCACTTCCTGCTAATATCGGCAATACACGTCGAAAAAGCCCACCTAGAAAGCTTCTGATACCCTGACCTCTCTGGTAGGACGATCCGACATAAACGTTTAATATTCCCCCTCCACCGACTTGTGCAGTGTAGTTATCTACGTAATAACTCATTATTATTATTACTGGATCATATAATTTTTATTTCTTCTTCCTCCCCTTCTCTAATATATTTCTTTAAATAGAAATGTCACTGTCAGAGTGCCAAACTCGAATGGTATGGGAAGTCCAGCATGATCTCTTATATCTATTTCTATCATGCGAAATTGAGTATGAAGAAGAGAAATGAAATTCGGAGAGGTGAACTGAGTAACTTGTGTGGACGTAAAAATGTAGTTTCGGGTGTCGACAGGAATAATGCGTGAAAGCGGTGTTTGTACATCGCCTGTGGTATGAGGTTCGCAAATATCGCAATAAACAAACATTTTCTCAGGTAAACCACGAGTCAGACTTGGAGGGTGATTAGCATAATGAGAATTATCTGATATTAATTGTTGTGGTGCAAAACCAAGTATGCGAGATACTTCTTTACTTATTGCAAGAAAATGACGATCTCTCATATCACAATCGTCTTGACAAATTTTCTTTAACTTTGACATAACAATCTTTGCCCTTTTGGAAAACTAAGCCTACATATTCTCGAGCAATCGGGGTCTGGTTTAGCGCTCGGACGACATCACTTACCTGTGTTCCCTTCAAGAACGTAAGGAAGCGAGTATTTAACAAGTAAATCTTCACCGTCAATTTTCGCTTCTTTCATTTTTCTCTCATAATTTTCTTCATTTTTCTCTTCCACGATACTACTACTACTACTTGAGACATTCGTCATTAGAGATATGCGATTTTTCATTCGATCAGGCCAATTGTGTCTTACATGTAGAAATCTTCTTGGAAATTGAATTTCTGTAAGACCAACAGCTCAACGTTCCTGCAAACGAATTTCGTGCGGTAGTTATGTGGTAAAGCGAGTTGTAGTATTGTGCCGAAAATATCTCATACTGCTATTGCTCGGTAGAATTAGGTGAAATTTATCCTTATTGATTATACATTTTTTTAATCGCTGGCAGGTATCCATGAATTGAATTTATCAGAATATCCCATCCACTTGACAAGTAACTGTTTTTTGGAACCTTTCCCCTTACTACGTATCACTCGTTCAATTGTAAATTCTGTCTCATTAATATCAGTATCTTTCTTCACACCCGATAGTTCTTTCTCGTAAAAAACTCCGTCAATATCCTCACCAGACAGATCTTGTAACTCGTAAACGTATAGGATTTGTCTACGACCCGTTATTACTCGTTTTATCTTAAAAATCTCTTCTGTCCATCCAGCTTCATAACCTTTCGCAAAGACGCCTTTCTCTCTACTGATTCGTACGTAATCAGAGACCTTATATTTAGGCTTTTTATCATGCAAGGCTTTTCTACCGTACCTTCTTTAAATATTCAATCGGGCGGGTGCTGCGTTTTCCAAAGTCACCTCTGATGATCGCATTCTTATACTGCAATGTCATGCTTTATTATAGCCTTGTAAAATTTGTTGCAAAACATCAATGTAACGATGAGTATTACTATGAGTAAAATAAAGCCGCATACGTTCTTTCAAAGTGCGATTAAGTTGTTCGACTACAGCAGCCTTAACATTCGGATCACGTACAGCACGACATTTTGTACCCCGTTTTCATAGCAAATTTTGAAAACCTACACCGAGGAATTCTTTTCCTCTATCGCTCTGAAGGCAGGTGGGAGATCGCTTTCCACTTTTCTTAAAAATACATTCAAAAGCCCTTCTCACTTCATTCATAGATTTATCTTCAAGAGGCTCAACCCAAACGTATTTACTCAGCACGTCAATCACCACCAGCAGATACAAGTATTCATCGTTTGAATCTTTCAAATGCATCAAATCAACTAAATCTGCTTCCCATAAATCATCTATATTTGATATACCATAATTTATTCTTCTGAAACGTCGATGAATGGGTACGTTTAGATTATATGAATGTTGAGATTTTAACCACTCAACCACACTTGCACATGAGACTCTTACACGCACAGCTTTTGTGAGTTTCTCAATGTTAGCGTAAGAGGCTTCATGGGATGGGTCAAAATAAACTTCTTCTAACAATTTCATAGTTTTAGAAACAAAGTTTTCCACTGATGACTACTTCTTTTCCTCCCTTGAGAATTAACCGACCCTGTACTGCCAGGTGTTGCTCCCTTCCTACTTATACCTGAAGTTTCAGTGATAATTGTGCATACCTCGTTACCACTAATACTGCCTTGGTCGTCTTCTGTCATTGGTGAGTCATAAAATCTAGACGATTTTTTGGGACTACGCCGACTACGTGTCTCTCTCGGAGAGATTATATTTTCTTTCCAGTATTCTCTATTTCCGACAATCTCTCTAGACATGCCGATTTCACGAAGGATCATGGCAAACTGGCCTCGCCCCGCCGGTTTCACCTTTCTTCTCAACCTCAATGCATCGTTTATTATATCACTAATATTTGCATTTTTCACCGATTTACTATCTATAAAGAGAGAACCATGTGAATCCCATTTTACACGTTTTCGTAAATCTGGTTCACAAAGTCGTTGGATTAAAACAATTCCTTTATTTTTGAAAGTTTTTGGAATATTTGCAATATTATTATCAATATTTTTGAAATAATGTTCCCCCTCATCATCATTATCATTACTATTATTCGCAAATCCTATTTTTTTATCTCTTTGTTTATCCTGCTCTTTATTTTGTTGTTTATGCTTCCATGTTTCCTGGGTGAAAAATGAAAATTTTTGTAAAACTTGTTGATACATTTTCCATTTATCACGCTCATCTTTTAAGAATGGTGAGTTTAATATTTGACTCATTCCAGCATCGAGTCTGGTCATAATATTACCTGGAGTTTGAGTCGTACTTTTGAGATTGGGAACTTTGTAGTTAGCACTAGAGAAGATATTATCTACAGGATTCATCGAAGAAGCGTGCGCTTTCCTATTTCCAGTATTAGCCTCTGATCCGAAACCTTGTTGTAGACATTTTTCTACTTGCTCGCTTGGCTCCAAAACCATCTTTCTCGAATGTTCCATAATTTTTGATTAAATGGTAAAAGGATTCTTACTCTCGTGAATTAACTGAGCTGAAAATATTTGAGAGCAGACTACCGAAAACCGGTGCGAGTAATAACGGTAAAAATCCACCCTTCTGAATGATGAAGCGTTTTTTATTTTTCCAAGTACCCTTCGAGGCTGCCAATTTTCTTCAAGTATGTTTATGCTTTTTTAACTTGTGTTTTCCATGTGTTTTCAAAGGTATATTTCTTGCCAAAATATTTAGAGCGCACTCGCAAATACATTTTACTAGTTTTGCATTAGCTGTGGTCAGAATCGCTTTTCGTTGATTACGATCGAGACGACAGAGTGCATGCAATGCATGTGTTCTTTTCACCAATGTGTTTACGTGCACTTGTCGCCATTATAGACGTACAACTGGTATCTGATCAACTCGAGCACCTCCTTTTATATTTTTAGCGGGTGTGTACACATATGAAAATCCAACAATTGGAAAAATATTTGTTCTAAAACGAAAATTATCAGGTGAACACTGTTTTGAATCGAGAAAAAGGTAACCGTGAGGTTGACATGTCGCGTCCTGATAAGCCTCCTGTAAAAAACAAGGATTTTCTGGATATATTTGCCGAGCAAGATGGTGAAATTGAGCTGGGTCTCGAGGATTTTTTAAAGCAACGATATAATTCATATTGAGTGATATATCCCTTTGTCCATGCCCCTGATGAAATGAATTTTGCGAGATGAAGATAAAACTAAGATTTTTGTGGTGACTATCTTTAGTGAAAATATCTACAATTGTATTGTTTGAAGATTCACGCACAAGATCTTCGATAATTATGAGCTTAGGACGGTCATTATAGTTAGAATAATCACTTGGTTGCGGTAATCATTCTCTAGATTCTATGTTTTTGCCGTACTCAGAATAACCCGACTGCCATTCTGAATAGTAAAAAAGAATACGTTCCAAATGTATATCACACATGACATCGATGTGGCCTAAGAATTTTTTGACAAAACAAGTTTTCCCGCATCCACTTTGTCCGCAAACCATAGCAGTGAAAGGATGTTGCCAACGAGGATCCATTTTCTATACTGATATATAATTTACTATAGTTCATCATTCATAGTAAAATAACATAATTAATGAGTAAATAATTGAACTATTAGTTAAATTATCAATTAATGAATTAATTAATAAACTAAAAATTAAACTTAACAATTATTTTTGATTATTCAGTTAATTAATTAATTAATTGAAAACTGATTCATTTTCAATTTTTCATTAATAAATTAACTTAAAAATAAATCAAACTAAATTATCAATTAATGAATTAATGTTAATATCAATTAAAATAGATAATTCATTGAATCTAATATTATTTGAAATTGATACTTCAAAAAGTATTTTATAAAAACTAATAATCTTGTAAGTGCGGCCGGTATGAAACATATATAAGCTTTTTTCGGTTCCAAATTGCGAACCTATATAAGCTTTCCCGGTTCCGCACACGGACCAGGCTTTTTAAAAAATTTTAAGCTTCAGGATATTTAGGCTTCAAGCTTTTTTTTATATTACAGCAATAACAGAAAGATGAAGAAAAGAGCGTACAGTCTATGGTGTTTTTAATCCGTCAAACACTTTTCAATTTGAACAACTGAAAGCCTTTACAACCTGTTCTCAAAACCCTATCTTATCTTACTTGAGCTGGGATCTTAATCTTACATACTCTCGCACCCAAGGATGGTTTAGGAAAATAGGAAAAAATATCATATTAGATGAAAGAATTTTTTATTGTAAAGATGTTAATTTTTGTTGACTAGTGTGGTATTAATTTTTGTTTGTCGGTGGAATGACGGTGTTTGATCTACTAGTCGTTTTTTTCTCAAAAATATGTTTATTAAAAAAAGAGCTTTCGCTCAACGACGTTGAGCCTTATCAAGAATAAATACAATTTCGGAAAGGTATATAGTAACCTAACAAAATCAGAGAATGCAACTCAGAGACATTCTTTTCTTTTTGGACAGCTGGAGATGTGAATTATATATTCACTTACATGTGAGTGAGGTTATGTTTATCATTACATGACAATTTTGAAAAGAGTCGATCACTAGAGTCGCCTCTCTTTTGTTTGTGATACTAGAAAAAATTGGAGGGAAATATTTGAAAATGTGTAGCATAGAAATATTTAACGTCTATTGGTAATTAATATTAAACTACGGTATATATCCTAAACGTTGAAAACATTCCGAGGCAGCTTCAGACCAGCCCCTTGGTTTTTTATGAGTTGACATATTATTAAGCATATTCCGGACGTTGTTCAAACCCAATTGGGCCTTCCTAAGTATATCTACATCAATTTATTTCGGCATTAGAACTAATTTATTTTCTAAACTATCCAAGTTTCCTATATTATCATAAGTTTCGTTGATAGCAATCATCTTAGTTATGTTTAAGTTCTTTGACAACTGGAGCCTATCATTATTGTTATATATATCACAATTTTCTCCAGTGATTAGCGTGGCCATTTCGATTAAAATAGGTTCGACCCTTTCCTCACATACTAAATCTAGGTATAAATTGGTTGTAGGAATTACTATATATCCTCCTACTACCCGTATATACGTCTCTTTGTGAAGCACGAAAGGAGACTGTTAACAAGTTGTTCCTGCATAGCTTCTTATCAAACTTGCTTCACACGTGTTTGTTTCGTAAATTTTTTAATTTGGCTGATTTCTTTCACATATTAAATGTCTATTTATTTGTTTACATTTGTCAATTGTCTCTTTATCGGTCGGTACGTAATTGTCTTCGAAGTCAATTATCAAATCATGGTCTGGGATTAAAGAAAGGCATATTTTGCCAACTTTGGTTGGAATTGGAATTATCCTTTTTACAGATCCTTCTTCGTTTTCAATAATCGGGATATTAATTATGTAACTTGATAATCCATTTACTACTGTTATTGGGATTGAACTGATATCGAGAATTTTTTGGTAGTCTTCTCTGAAATGGTATTTCGTTCTATGTTGCATTTCGAATTCTTCTAAAGTATTTTTCAAAATTTCGGGTGTTAAAATCTGTGGATGTATAACTCCATATCTACCATTGTTGATAGCATCTATTGCTATATTTATATTTTCATTCATTTCGTCAATTAGGACAGTTATTGAAATTAATTTTGTGTTAACCCTTAGTGCCCGACTAAGTGTACCACAGACATTAAGGGAATTTTTAAATCGTTTTTATTGTTGCAAATTGATATAAATATATGCAGAAAACAATTTTTATCATTTAAAAAAAGTCAAAGAGTACGAAAATATGAAAAATAAGAATTTTCGGGAATAAGTGTCACTCAGAGATTCAGTCGGGTAGAAGCGCCAAAACCATGTCGGGCACTAAGGGTTAATGAAATTATCTTTAGTATTACCTTCAGTTGCACAAGATCCCAGTGCAATCCTACCCACCACTTAACGGTCTGTATCTAACATTACTTTGAAGATCTTTGTTTTTTTATTCAAAACGGAAACTATTCTTTCATTATTAGTATACAATTTGTCGAATTCTGTATTTATTTCGTTTAAGTCCGATTCTGTCAGGGTTCCAAAAAGGGTTTTTGAAATATCACCTAAGAAATTAACTAGTCCTCTTTTATGTGGTTTGTGATTAGATTTATTCCTATTATTAGTTTCCATTCTTCGTGGTATAAATATGCTTTATTGATTTCCTCCAAATAGTGGTTTCCGTAAACTTCTCGTAGATTATAGTTTGCTCGTGTCGTCATCAAGGCCGTAGCCAGAAAAATTTTTCGGAGAGGGATATACAGCATAAACAAATTTCGGGGAGGGATATACAGCAGGAACAAATTTCGGAGGGGGGATATGCAGCCGCAGAGAGGAGAGTATACGTATATTATGCACATGTTTCAAGAAATTCGGAGGGGGATCAAACCCGCCTCATCCCGCCTCTGACTACGGCCTTGGTCGTCATTATTATCATCCATAATAACAGAATCATCATTTTCCTGTAACATAAAATGGCATCACTTGATCAATGTGAAGTTGGAGCGTTTTGCCTTCAAACTTAATTTTTAAATTATTATTCTTTGTAATTTCTGTAACAATTCCTGGACCTTTCCAGCTCGGGTCTAGTTTGTTCTGTTTTGTATTATTTTTCTATTTGACTTGATCTCCTATGTTGTAAACCGGGTGGCTTTTAACTATGTTTTCATCCAAACGTTTCTTAGTTTTTTCTTGTTCCATTTTTATTCTTTCTTTAGCTTTTCTAATGATATTATCATGTTTAGCCTTCCATTTTCTTACCAATTCTGCATAAGTAAGCGTTGATGATCTTGGTATCGCTGATGGGATATTAGGATCTCTTCCGAATGTCATTTCAAAAAGCGAAAACCCCGTGCTTGCGTTTTTCATTATATTAATTATGAATGCAATGAATTTCAAATTTTCATCCCATTGTTTACCATTATCTTCCATTCATGTTTTAATGAGATTTTTTTAAAGTGGAATGCATTCTTTCTATATTACCATTCGCTTGTTGTCTTTATGTGCTTGATATTTAATGCATCTTCAAATTGTTGCATTAATTCCGATAAAAAGTTTATTCCTTGATCAGTGAGTATTGTTTTAGGGGCTCCGAATGTATATATATATATTCAAAAAAAAAAAGTTAAACAACCACCGCAGGGTACCACTAAGAGCAACTGCCATCTAAAAAGAAAATGTCAATAGCCCCCAGTAGAACCGCGCTAAAACACACCTATGGCCACGTCTCACATCCGTGAGATGTGTGGTCACAGGGCACGACGAAATCACAACGACAGGCCGGTGAAACCCTCGTATGTCTTGAGGACACGAAGCGACCGAAGGATGACAGCAGTGATAATTTAGCACCTCCGAGAGCACCTATCACAAGGACAATCACTCGTACCGAATATTTTGGGTACAGTCGTTGCAGCTCTCTTTTAAGGTCTTGATATATATATATAATGATCAATCATACTTTCAATTACGGTTTCTGCGATTTCATTTTTCATAGGTATTAAAACTGGATACCTTGTTAATCTGTCTTGAATACTTAAAATATATTTATTACCTAGTTTTGTTTCTGGCAGTGGACCAAAAACATCTAATGCGATTTTTTCGTTAGGGTTAGTAGGTATGCCTGGAATGATTGATTGTGCTTGATTAGTAACTCTTGTTGTCTTTTGCAATTGGCAAATAGGGCATGCTTTTACATATTTCTCAATTTCTTCATCCATATTTTTCCATTCACCAATTTCTCTTGCTTTTTGTATTGTATTTTTATCTCCAATGTGGTTAACGTGAGCTTCTTTAATGACGGGTTTCTTTTCTTCTATAGTTAATTCTCTGGTCTTATTAAAACATATATGGAATCATATTTCAGGGTAATAATTAGATAAATATTGTAATATTTCTAAAAGAGTTTCCTTTCCAATTGGTGTAAAGGTTGGATCACCAAAGATCAATCTTACTATTGGTAATCCTCTATCTCTAAATTCTGTTATCAATAATCCTAAATAACGTATTAAATTATCCTCTTTGTAATCAGGCATGCCTGTTTTATCTATTGATTTCCAAAGTTTTCCTTCAGCGTTTGGTTTAATTTTAACTTTATTGTTCGTTACTGGGTTTTCTTTCCATTCTAAAAATCCTGTATATGGTTGATCATCTTCTTCTTCCTCTTCGTCTTCTTTTTCTTCTTCTTCTTCTTCTGATGATTCCTTAATTTTCACCTTTTCTTTATCTCCTAATATCCTTTGTTCGGTAATCACAGGTTTTTCAAGTGCGGGTTCATTACTATTACTTTCCGTATCCGAATCACTATCTGTTTCTTGATCTTGTAGCGGAAATAGTCTCGAGAGACAATCAGCCGCTTTATTCTCTTTTCCTTTGACATGTTCTATTTCATATTTATATTCCTCTAGCCGTAATCGCCATCGTAAGAGTCGCGAGCTTGGGTCTTTTACATTATCTAACCAGACTAAAGCTTTATGGTCTGTTTGAATTTTGAAGGGATTTCCTAGTAGATGCTGTCTCAATCTTTTCACTGCCCGAACAATTGCTAATAATTCTTTTTCAGTTGTGCTATAATTCTCTTCTGCTCTATTTAATGTTCTTGAGATAAATAAACATGGATGTCCATTTTGTGATACTACTGCTGCTAATCCTTGATTCGAGGCGTCTGTTGTAAGTGTAAATTCTTCTTTAAAATTTGGAAATCGTAGTACTGTTGCACTGCATAAAAGTTCTTTTAATTTTTTAAAGCTTTCTTGACATCTAGGTGTCCAGTCGAATATTGTATCCTTTCGTATTAATTTGGTTAAAGTTTAGCTATAATGGAAAAGTTTTTTATAAACTTTCTATAATATCCAGCGACTCCTAAAAATTATTGTATTGTTTTGACCGCAGTTGGCGTTTTAAAATTTTGTATAGCTTTTTTTTGCTGGTTTAGGTTTAACTCCATTTTCTGTTATTAAATGGCCTGAATATTCTGATTCCGGTCTGAGGTATTCACATTTGTGTGGTTCTAATCGTAGTCCTAATTTTTTGATTCTTTTAAGAACTGCAATTAAGTTCTTGTTATGTTCATCTAGTGTTTTACCGAATACTACTATGTCATCAATGTAAATAAAACATTTCTCGCCCACAAGTCCTCTAAACGCATTATCCATCATACGTTGGAATGTAGCTGGGGCGTTGTTCAATCCAATCCAAAGGGCATCCTATTATATTCAAAGTGTCCTTGTGTAGTAGAAAAAGCTGTATAGTTTTTCGATTTTTCTTCCATCTGAATCTGATGGAAACCAGCACTCATATCAAATGCGGAGAATAATTTAGCTTGACCTGAATGATCTAGTATATCGTCTATTACTGGAAGAGGGTAAGCTTCCTGATCCGTATCTTTATTGACCTGCCTATAGTCTACTAACAATCTTAATTTGTTTCCGTTCTTGGGGACTACCCGTAATGGTGAGTTGAATGGTGATTGTGGAAGTCTTATTATTCCTTTATCTAATAGTCTTTGCGTTTCTTCTAAAGCAAATTCTCTATGTTTCTCGGGTAATTTGTGTGATCTGAGGTTTATTACCTTTCCTGAATTTAGGGTGATCTTGTGTTCGGTTAATGTTGTGCGCGGTAGTGTGTCTGTGTCTAAAGTAAATATTAAGTTGTATTTAACTATTACTTTTTTGATTTGATTTTCAATGTGATCTAGTTTTGAAACTTTTAATAATTCAATTAATCTTTCTGATCCTATTCTGTTTTTTTTTTTAAATTATGAATCTGATCCCTTGATTCAATTGCCATTATTTTTTTCATAATTTATAGTTTTTGGTACTTCTATGGGTTTTGTGTTATAATTAAATATTGGTAAAGTTATTTTATTATTTTTGATTCGGTAAATACCATCCGATATTCCTTCTTGATTTTATATCCAAACGTCGTGATTATGTTCTTCTATTTTGATTTGACAAACTAAACTTGAATGTTGTGAGATGTATTCTCCGTCATCATGTAATAGTAGCTTTTTATTTTCTAAAATTAAATAATTTGTAGTAAGAGCATATCTTTCGAATTTATTGAAGAATGGTAAACCTATTACACCTTCCTCTGATAAGGGAAAGTCATCGTCGACTATGTTAAAAGGTGATTCTTACCTAAGTAATTAAGATATTTTGCACTATTCGATTGATGTTTATTATTCCCCATTACAAAGTTTTTTTAAAATTGATGCGTCGGTTGATTTAATGGTAGAGCTGATTCCTTTATTAAATTAAGTGAAGATCCAGAATCTACTAATAATCTGTATTTTCTTTCGTCAGCTCTTCTTCCTTGTATGGACTGCAACCGTCCAGATATTGCTGATATTCTGCATTCTCATCGTAATCTTATATATTCTAAACAATTTCCCTCTCCTTGTTTCTCTGACAAGTCTAAATCCTTTGTTACTCTCACCTGTGTTTGAGGTGATCGTTTGGGGTTTTGAGTATTCTGAAAATTTTAAGGTTTGGTGTTGTATTCGCTTGAGGTCTCGGTGTAGATTTTAATAATTGTGGTCGTGAAAACTGAGTTATAGTTTTATTAAATGGTTTTATTATTCTATTTTTATTTTTCTCCTCAATCCATATTTCTGCCTCCAATGCTTCCTGTAAAGCATCATTTAGATTTTCGGGTTTCATTGGCCTTACTTGGCTTGAAATTTCATCACGTAGGTTCATTAGATATTTTTTAATAGCTGCCTTTTCTTCCATTTTTAATGCTATTTTTCTTTCTTTTCCTGAACTATGCTCAGATTGTAGGGCATAGGTCAATTGATTAAAAACACTTCTAAAACGTTGACTATATATCTGTACGGTTTCTAATCCTTGACGCACGCCTTCTAATTTGGATCTGCATAATTCTATCGAGGTAGTTACGCCGAGATTCGATCTTAGAGCCGCGTATAAATCTTCGTAATTGTTTATTCGTACGTGTCTAATTGCTCTTTTTGCATCACCTATAATTCTTTCAGTTAGAATATAATCTAAAAACAAATTAGGGTTGTCACACTGAAGTCGTGCGCGTTTCACAGATTTAATAAAATCTTTTACTCCTACGTCATCGTTCCCCTTTAAGGTTTCTACAGTTCTTATAATGTCTTAGACCGGGTTGAAATCAATATTACCCTGACCCCGATCTTGACTATTCGTATTGTGGGGTGTTCTAGTGGGTGGTGTGGTTGACGAGTTGATGGACGCGGGATTATTGATTAAATCGGTCACGATTCCCCCTTCAATTCTACCGCCCTTCCAATTTTCTGTATCTCTTAACATTCACCTATCGTTTCCCCTGCTAAGGCATTAACGTTAGTTATAATTTGACTTACATTAGTCTCTAATCCACTTATCCTGGACAATATCAGTTTCAGCAATTCATCTGTGGTCATTTGGGTTGGAGATTGGGATCTATTTGGGGAAGGCGCTCGGGACATGTTATTTGCTGTTAGGAAAGGGTTATTAATTTGATCGATTACGTCTGTCGAGTCTAAGCCTGAGTCACTGGTTAAAAATGTTATGGCCTGCCTATAATTTTCGAATGCCAGTTTTGATTTTAAGCTTAAATCCTATAATACTCGAACTTTAGATTGCCTAAATTTTGCCTAAAAAATTTTCTTTGGCTAATTTTACCTAAGTCTTCTTTTACCTATCCTTTCTAAATTTCCTTTGATTTTTACCGTTACAGATTTTTCCCGTTTAAACAATAAGATTATCTGACAGGGCTGGCCCCACGTGCAAATAAACTTAAAGTAGTTAATTGTTTATTGAGGAACACAGAGGCCGGGGAGCATCTAAGCGTGTGTACCGTCGCAAGCCTAAGGATTACAATAGTTTGAACAAAAAATTTATAACACTAAAATGTTATAAATTTGTAGGTCAAATCAATTAATCCGTACAAATTTTATAATCTTAGAATTATCACTTCTTATGTTTAAATCATCTTTACTTGCAATATCTTCTTTTTGTTTTTGGAATGGAATGGAATGGAAGCTTCTAATGTGTCCCCTAAGGGTTTACATTTTTCTTGTATCTCTTCCCTATTCCTTCACACACACCCCAAACACTTACTTGGTGGTGGGAGCGGGACCTACAGTTTAAGGTGGGTTCCGAACCACCAAGAGCAACAGCCTTAAGTACTTAGAGAACCTTTTTATCTAGAGGTACCGGTCCCACGACTCTCCGGAGATGAACAACTCCCTTGCTAGGCAAGTGTTCACCGCACGGGCCACCAAGACTCTTCCAGAGTGCGAGGCGGGAATCGAACCCGCAAGCCGACGGAGTGGGTCCAAAGCCTACGCTTTAACCCCCACGACCATCGTCCCACTCTCTTCTTTTTGTTTTGCACCTTTTCTTTGGAGACCGTAGACTTCCAAAGAAATCAATACCTGGGCGTTGGCTGCGCTGTGGTTCTGCGTTGATTACTGCTTTGCTGCTTTTCTTTCATGATGGAGACCGTAGACTCCTGAGGAAATCAATATTTCCTGGGCGTTGATTACTGCTACCTCGTTGATAGGCCGTTGCCTCTTCCGCCTGTTTGCGGGCCTCGTTCTTTAATTTTCTTCTTGGAATTTCTTATTTAATTGTTTTCCGCAGTATAGCGCCCTACTTCGTTCAGACACTACCAAACAATAAATAGTACTTTTCTTTTTAAACTTTTGTTTTTGAATTCTTCTATTGGATGTTCCCAATATGTTTCTTTTCTTTAGATTTTGTTACTTACTTTGGTTTTTCGGGTCGCCCGTGGGTTAGATCCGGAGCTCGTCCTGAGTTCCGTGGAACTCTCTCGTCTTTTTGAATTCTTATTTTTGCAATAGTTTCTCCTCTCTTTTAGCTTTCAGAATTCCGTAGAATTCTCTGTCGAACTCCGTAGAGTTCCTTTCCAGGATTCGTCACAAAAATTGCTTTTATAGGATTTCTCTATTGTATCCGTAGATACAGAAATCGAAAATGCAATCCTGGCAGGATCGCCAGTTTTGTTGCGCGTTACGGGTCACTTGTGATAGACAAGACGAGAGGAACGAGACTGACTAGCCGCCGCCCAAAAGAGGTGGTTTATCGATTAGAGCTTCCAGGCTTCCAGAGCTTTCTATGGAGTATTGTTATTATTATGAGAAGTACATGCGCAATTAGAAGTGTACATTGTACTGATTATTTTATATATATAAAGCTGGGTACATAACATCTTTTATTAATATATTTTTTGATGAAATTAGAAGGATAACCATTCTTTTTAAGTGTATTATTGACAATATTCAAGTTTTTATTTTTAAATTCACTATCTGAAAGTGTGATGGCCCTGTCAACTAGATTATTAATGACTGAAATTTTGTCTTTAATTGCAATGTTTGACTCGAAATTGACATATCTCCCTGACCATGTTTCTTTGCGGTACCAGTTGGTTATAATGCTATTGTTGACTTTTTGTAAATTGATGTCTAGGAAATTAATTGCATTATCTTTTTCTATTTCGATAGGAAATTGTAGTCTAGGATGGCATGAATTGAAAAAATGGTGTAAAGTGTCTATTTTGTCGTCAGGGATACAGGTCAATATGTCGCAGACGTATCTGTAGTAGAAACTCAGTTGAAATGATAGTTTTTCAAAAATTTCTTTTTCAAGTCCTTCCATCACTATTTCAGAAATTATACCGGAAAGTGGGGATCCCATAGGGGTACCAAAAATTTGTTTGTAAAAGTCATTCTGGAAGACAGATTTTGAATGGCTTATAAAAAAATACTATAATTTTCAATACAAAAAGAAACCTGATAAAAAATGGCTCATTAACCTCACTGACGTAGAAATACCAGATGATGTAGGATACTTCTTAAGCTTAGGAGAATAATTTTGCATTTTTCACAAGAACAAAGGGCCAAACATTGAAGAAACCCTCGCTTGCATTGTGGACAGAATTAAATTAATTCCTAACGAAAAAAGAACAGATTTCGGATCTAAAATATGTTGTGATTTACAAAAATACCTTTGAAAAAATTATTATAATAATATAAAGTCAGAATACGAAATATTCAGAGAAAAAACTAAAGAATTTTTGAAACAAAACACTAACATTTCCGTTACTATGTCTGACAAAGGCAATACTTCAGTTGTTTCAAAACAAAGTGACTATATAGACAAATGTGAAACTCTCCTGCTAGATAAAAACACTTATGTCAAATTAAATAAAAATCCAACTAATAAAGTACAAACTGAACTAAATAAATTAATTAGTAATCTTTTACGAATAGATTGTATAAATACTGACTTAGCTAAACTCTTAAAAAGTTATAATGGTAACGCTCCGAGATTTTATGGGCTACCAAAAATTCATAAAGAATCAATTCCTCTTAGACCTGTCACTTTCTTTATTGGATCACCTATATATAACCTTTCCAAATATGTTAGTAAACCAATTCAACAAATCATTGGGAAAACTCCTTCTTCTATAAAAAAAACAGCTGGGACCTTATCACAAAAATTAAAAATATTCAAATTCCTAACAATCGTAAAATAGTTTCTCTAGATGTCAAATGATTATTTTCTAACATTCCAAAAGAACTTGTTTTAAAAAATATCAAAATTAACTAGTTCAAAATCAGAGAACATACAAACATACCAATTAAACAATACTTAGAACTAATAGAATTTTGCTTAGACAACGCATATTGCATCTTCCAGAATGAATTTTACAAACAAATTTTTGGTACCCCTATGGGATCCCCACTTTCCGGTATAATTTCTGATCTAGTAATGGAAGGACTTGAAAATAAAAAACTACCATTTCAACTGAGTTTCTACTACAGATACGTCGAAGACATATTGACCTGTGTGCCTGACGACAAAATAGACACTTTACTCCATTTTTTCAATTCATACAATCCTAGACTACAATTTACTATCGAAATAGAAAAAGATAATGGAATTAATTTCCTAGACATCAATTTACAAAAAGTCAACAATAGCATTATAACCAAATGGTACCGCAAAGAAACATGGTCAGGGAGATATGTCAATTTTAAGTCAAACATTGCAATTAAAGACAAAATTTTAGTCATCAATAATCTAGTTGACAGAGCCGTCATACTTTCATATAGTAAATTTAAAAGACAAACTTGAATATTGTCAAGAATACACTTAAAAATAATGATTATCCTTCTAATTTTATCAAAAAACATATTAATAAAAGACTTACTAGTTTAAAAAATAAAAAACAAATTTCAAACACCACGAACAAAAATACTAATCAAAAATTTGATCTTAACCAACTGATTGTCTTACCATTCATTAATGAACTTACCAGATTTTACAAAAGAACTTTTTCAGAATTTAATATTTCAATAACTTTAAAATATGAAAAAGATCCTTTTGAATTTTTTACCAAAAATAAAGATAAAACTCCAACAGAACAAAAAACCCACGTCATTTATACTATCCCATATGAATGTGGACACGTGTACGTAGGACAGACAGAACGACACTTTAAAGATGGAATCAGGGAACATAAGAATGATTGCAAAAGAGACTCTAGAGGTACTGCCTTAGTACAACACTCACATACCCTAGATCACGAATTTGACTTTTCTAATGCCAAAATATTAGGTACTGAAAATAATTACAAAAAACGCAATTTCAAAGAAATGTTTCAAATTATAAAACATAGTAATTCTGTTAACAAACGCTCCGACACTGAGTTCCTCAGTGATATATGGGTGATTCTCCACATGCAGGGCACTTTTTTGTCTCGGATCTCTAGTAACTAAACTAAGTAGTGTTTCCTTATAAAACTTGGCTAACTTCTTCATT
Source organism: Andricus quercusramuli (assembly GCA_932178445.1). Taxonomy (NCBI): domain Eukaryota; kingdom Metazoa; phylum Arthropoda; class Insecta; order Hymenoptera; family Cynipidae; genus Andricus; species Andricus quercusramuli. Next base: position 22,860 of record CAKNXH010064375.1, on the reverse strand, counting down.
TTAGGATGATACAAGACCTCCGTACAGAAAAATCAAGTCACATCATCGTATGTCTTAGCAAAATTCTCCCAAATACTCGAAAAATGCCTTTTTGGGATGTCTCTACGTACACGGCGCCAAGTTTAGAAACGTGTATTTAATATATAGTGAACTATCTTTGAAATTATAATTGATAGTTCGAAAGTTTGACTCAAAAGCTATCAAATTCATGACAAATATTTTAATTTTTTTGATACATTAGAAGAGAAAATGTAATTATACACGTGTCTCCCTAAATGTTTTCGATGGTTACGGTAAACGAATCTCCCATAACTTTCATCAACTTTTGATCATTTTTAAAGTTTTATCTTCTCACAATATCTCGAACAAACGTCACACTACTCATTCGTCAAAACTTCATAACAAAAAAGTAAGAACTTTTTTTGCAAAGTGAAAAAATGTAACCGAAAATGTAGCGTATTTTTATTAGTATGGGATACCGTACCTGATAAGAACTTTCATATTTCGTGATAAATATCAATGAAAAGATGACAATTCCGTGTAGCAAATAATAAAAGAGTTTTTGTCGGGAGGATTTATTAATTACTTTTGTTTTCAAAGCGTAAAAAGTAATTTTGCATGGTTTTCGGTTACCGTAACATCGGATACCATAACCTGTTTTTCGCTGTCAGGGACGAAATGGGGCTAATCGAACCCCTCTTCCAAATAATTTCATTAAAAATTAACGTAAATCGAGAATTAGAATATTTGTACCTACAAGTACTGAACACAAAAAATAAAGCGATTAGAGGGTTAATAAATGTAAGAGAAATGTAAGAAAAATCTAATTTGAAAAAAAAATTTCAATTTTGAAAAAAAGATAAAATGTTTGAAAAACTTTGAATTTTTTAAAGAAAACTATTCTTCCCTGCCATTTTACGTTCAAAGTGTGAATATTTTACAGTATTGTTTTACTTTACATACAATCAGAGAAAATCACCCGCAAAATCAAAAATTGAAAACATTTTTATGTGCCACAGGTCCTTCAAGTGAGAATTAAGCGCGAATAATTTATAGGCCCCCTTTCTTAAAGGTCAATCAACCTACCCATTATGAAAACAAAAATTTTTGAAACATTTTTCCAAAAAAAGTTGCCCTTGCCAAAAGTCATGCCAAAAGGACATGCGGCCATGGTGATGAGGAGTGCTGCCCAAAAATTTATTTATTTAACACAAAATGGACTGCATGTCCAGGAGTATGTGTTTTTTTATTGCAATTAAAAAAGTTTTTTACACACATAAACCAACATTTTTTAAATATTTTATATAAAAAAGACAACAAATTTAACTACATTTAAGTAAATATATAATTCACATCTCCAGCTGTTCAAAAAGAAAAGAATGTCTCTAAGTTGAATTCTCTGATTTTGTTAGGTTACTATATACCTTTCCGAAATCGTATTTATTCCTGATGACGCTCAACGTCGTTGAACGAAAGGTCTTGTTTTAATAAAAATATTTTTGAGAAAAAAACGACTACTAGATCAAAAGTCATCATTCCACCGACGAAAAAAAAAAAATTTATTTCAGTTTCAGAAAAATGGTTGCAGATAACTGTTTCAAAATTTGTATAATCAACTCTTGTTATATTTCAATTTAAAATGCATACACATGCTCTCACATATTACACACACACTAACACACACACAAGCACGAAGAGAGATATGCACGTATACACATACTTGCGATTGATGATATTAAATGAAAACTTACATTTTTGAACATTGGAAATCATACAATTTATCGTTGAAATTTTGCCCGAGCTATTATTTAAATATGAAAAAAGTTTTTCTAGAAGTATAATTAAAAACATATGACAGACATATTTTAAATTCAATAAGTGGACAGAAGTTACAAAAAACGTTTTGACTGCCATCAGTCTTTTTTTAACATTTTACACAGATTATATCTTTCATTTCTTTAGTAATTCGAGTGCCTAAAATACATGTTATTTCGCCAAATACACCTTCAAACTGTGTATTCACCTATCCGCTGACAATTTTGTCTTTAGTTCCTGCTTAAAGTACTCAAATTTAACATTCACAATTTGACGCACAAATTCACTGGATGGTCTGTGTATTTTCTCCGCTAAAAAATAAGCACTCAATTCTTCCACGAAAATATTCTTGCAGAGCTTGACATTCGATGAAACTCGCTCCATTCTTCTCATGTGTTCATCAATGCAAATAACAGTGTTAATGAGGCCTTGGAATGTAGGTGCTTGAAGAACAATGGTCGGGATATAGAGTTTCTCGTTTTTTCCTTGCGCATCGCTATTTGTTGGTGTGACTGCTGTTGTCCTTACTGTATTTTGTACAATCTTTTGATTAACATATCTTTTGCATTGTACGAAGTTGTGAAAAACAAGTTATAACGGCCAATTTTCGTTTGCTAAAGAACGAAAGTCGAAGTTACTGTTGCTGCATTGATCCTCCAAATAGGAACAAACGAGATCGAATTTTTGTTGCAATTGAAGCCATGCATCACGATTGAAGGAGATTCCATTAGATTTATTGTCCAAGAATCCTATAACTGGTTCAAACGATCCATCGGCTTGAATTTCCAAACCAAGAATAACCTTTTTCGAAGAAGAGTTATTTAAGTCGTATTTTGTTGCGAGAATCAGAGGTTGACGAGGTGAATATTTTTCTTTTTTTACTGTTACACTTTCAGATGATGACATATCTGCAGGGCAAATTCGTTTTTTTTATACACTTTTCACTATCAAATCTTGTGAGGCTTCACTTTGGTTGACGGTAGATTCCATTGTCTGACTTGGAGACTGCGACATGCTATATGTGTACTCGAGTGGGGCGGTCTAGATATGACGTGTTCAACTAATAAGAATACTTTCACGAGAGAGAGAGAGAGAGAGAGAGAGAGAGAGAGAGAGAGAGATAAGGTGGAGGTATATATCTCACGCATGCATTTTAATCTGATTTGCATACGTGCAAATCAGATTAACGATCTGAGCACTTCGCGCTCGATTAAGCATTCATCTCGCGCTTCGCGCTCGATAATATATTCACCTCGCGCTACGCGCTCGGACACATTTGCCTGACGCTTTAAGCTCGGTTCCTCAGGGTTTTCGTACTTCGTGTGCTCGCTATTTCGCGCGTCGCGGGTTAACACTGTCTTAGTTAGCTTCATCGATATGACCTGCTTCTGGTTTAATTATGTACGTTTTACATAGAAAGAGAAACTGATTTACTTAAGGTTCTATCGACCTTAAGAAACACATTCTCATCAAGACACTCGCGCTTCGCGCTCAATATTTAGTTTAAAAATAATGTAAACCTTGCGTTTCACTCTCGTTTCTGTTCACCGTTTAATGTATAAACTCAAAAGTTTGAGCGCGATCACGGCGCGCGATTTGGTTGTCGCAGTTCGCAATTACAATATGTTATTTTTTATGTTCTTCAGATGAAAATTACTAAAATTTGTATTTGCTTTAAAATGAAGAAGAAAATTCCTTTACTTCAGCGTACATTTCTGTATCTTTCTAATTAATCATACAAACAGAAAGATTTCTCCAACTATCTGAAAAGGGGCGAAAAAAAGTATCTAAGTTGTTTTTTAACATATATATGATCAATTTTTAAATGATTATTGAAAAATGGACATTTGACAAAAACCGGGGGGGTGTTAAATTTTACACAAATCTAATACCTTCTCTAGATGAGAATGTAAAAATACAAATTTTCAAGTACCATGAGCATTAATGATGTTTATTTTATTGTTTTAATGGTTAGAAATAGTATTGAAAACATAAAAACAATTAAATATTGTGAAAAAATACACGAGATAAAAAAGAAATGGAATAAGCAAAGTTTTGATGAGTATGTGACCACTTATCGGGCTGATTTTTTCACTGTCAATGTAATTTCTTACGAATAAAACAAAAATTGCACATCCTATCAAAAAGTGTTCAATAACAAATTTGTAGATCTTTTTTTTACACAAAAACTTTGTTCAATCATCATTCGTCCTATCTTGCATAGTTTGGCCGTAAAATTACATTTTTGGATTTTTAATTATTTTTTGTGCAATAAAAATGTAAATTTTCGATTTTTGAAGAAAATTCAAAAAGTCGTTATAATATCTTGCAGGGCGTGCGAAAAGAAACATTTTTCCTTGTCTTGACTTTTTTCCGTATCGTGCGTTTTTCGACTGAAAATGTTAATTTTCGTTTCTTTTTTTGGATTTTGAAAATGCTGTAACTCTGAAAATTTTCATTTTATCGAAAAATGTTATGATAAAAAATTGTTCGAATTTCCGAGTACTATGAACAGCCGCAAATATAATTTCCAAATTTTGAAAAAAAATGTTCTTAAAAATTTTCAAAATGGTCTCACTTTTTGAATTTTTATCAAAAATAGCTGGCTAACGTACTTGACCTTCATTTTAGGATAATTGAAGAGTACACCAAAGCCCAATCCAATCTGTCAATTCTTTCGAAAGTTATCGTGCTAACAGACTAAAAATCTACATACATCACCACCCACATACAGACATACACACATACACACATACATACAGACAGACATATTCGTAAAAACATGCATTTTCTAACGTATTGAATGAAAGAGATTGCTATCCTTAATAGCAATATAATACAGGTAAATGAAGAGGGCGGCGATACTGTGAAACGAGACATTCTGTAGAAAAACTTTTATAACCCTGCGATGATCGTGTAAATATTTTTCAGCTATTCAGATGTTACTGAATCGTTTAAAAAAAATTTGAAATTCAATATACACCTGCTGCAAAATACTTAGGATATTATCCTTCGTGTGCAAACTCAATCAGCGATTCTGTGTCTGCATATTTCTGGCAAGCACGCCTCGAATTCTATAGCGAGACTGTTGATCCGTCTCTCTAGGTACCTGTTGTACAAAGCTGGGCCAGACTGCCGTCTAGGCGACCACCCCGATGATGATGATCGTAATGCTTGTGTTGTGTTATGCGAGGCGACCGTAGTAAAGATTGCTAGCTATTTACTGAGTATATAGTCTCCTCAATTATTCGCCAGGCTTGCTGTTTTCTAACACTTTTGCCTATATTTTGAGATGTTATCACTTGAGGGCACGAAGGAATAGTAAGGAGTGGTATCACCCTATGTGTTTGGTGAGCAGAGGTGGGACAAGTGACGTCCAATAATTCGTTAATGCTAGCTACGAATGAAAACTCGTATGCTCCCCCGTGCACATGCGCAGAGCTGTTTTCGCAGTCACATGTTATACCCACTCAATAAGTTACCTTTTGACATCTCGATGCACATGTAGGTTTTGTTCGTTTGTTTATGTTCGTTCAATACACAAGTTCGAAACTTCAAACGCGTGTTCACATCGTTGGCATGGCAACCGCCAGTGCGCATGTGAACGGGGCAGCATACGAGTTTTCATTCGTAGATAGCATTAACGAATTATTGGACGTCGTTCGTCCCACTGCCCACTTACAGGGATACTACTTCTTACTATTCCTTCGTGCTTGAGGGTAAATTTTGGCGATGGTTCCCATGAAAATTGGAGGTGTGGCAAAGCATCTGATTGGGTAGACGCCATTTCCAATAGGATTCGTCAAAATGCAAAAATTGTCTACATCTCCCACTATTTCAGAATTTTCTTCAAGATGATGGGTAGTCCTACTAAACGCCTAATTTTTCCCTTCCCATACCATCTACCTTTGGTTCTTTGATATAACCACCCTACACAACCTCAAAAGCACAGTTTCTCTAGATCTACGCTAGAAGTAACTTTGCTTTCTATATACCCAGGAAAAAAGAACCCATTGAAAAGGCAACTCCGTGAATTGCGTATCTGTCAGTTGCAGATTGAGATTTTTAAAACTGAATTGGTTTGTGTCCGTGTGAATCGTTCAATTTCTTGAATGGGTTCGAATCTGCAATGTACTACAATGTTCATTTCAAGCAGAGTCATATTGAATCTGTTTACCTCTTTTTGAATGAAACCGATTTTTTTCAGGTTAGGCTGCCATATTTCACATGATTTTTAAAATTTATCAATTATTGATACATTAAGAGAAATCATACGCAAGGCTACTAGATTTGTTTTGCTATTTTAGTTCTAGAGGATGTGAAGGCTTTTGTCGCTGATAAGTCTGTCAAAAAAAAAAAAAATAACGATTAAAATTCTGTTAAAAACCAATTGGCGGCAATCTGGTATTCCAGTGACAGATACGCTATTCAAACGACTTCGAAACCCATTCAAAGCAAGTGAATAGATTTTTTGTTTCCTGAGTATTTTCTTTAAGTCATCAAACTTTAACTTTAAAAATGTTTGCTCGAGCGCTTTTGGCCAACATCATCGTGGTGTGTGGTAGAACGATGATTTAGCCGATTGGGAATTCGGTCAATTTTTAAATTCATGGTGCGTTTCCTTGGTGCCGCGGGTGTTGGTCGGGTTCTTCGAATAGTTGGAACGACATTACCCTCCGTAAAGTACTAATAGTTTGGAGGACGGAAATTGCTGCCGACTCCATTTGTTTGAATGGACTGTGAAAAGCTTATACTGACGGTGAGTGAAAATAATTATGATTATTTTTAATATAATTATTGTTTTTTTTTTATTTTATATAATAATAATTATAAAGATACTATGTTTTTTTAAAAATGCATACAATTAATAATAGTACTAATTTATATTTGAATAATTATTAATAATTAATTATTCAATTAATTAATAATAATTATTTGATAGAACTAATGTACTAATTCACTAATTTTTACTCATTTTCAGCACCAGAAGAAATATAAGCGACACGGGATGTCAACAATGTACCATCAGCACCAACAACAGCAGCAGCAACGACTCAGTCAATTGAAACGATTGACCTATGCAGTGATGAAGACGACAACGACAACGAGCAACACCAAATAGTGAACGACGACAGTTAAAACGAAAATAGGGACAGAAGTTTATACGAAAACGGTGATATTGTGAGTGAAAACGGTGACAATAATAGTGAAAATTATAAGGATACCAATGACAGTGACAACGGAAACGGAAGTGACGACGGGAATGAAAGTGACATTGAACACGTGACAATGTATGAGGATGACTTCGACGCAAGCCTGCACGAAGAGGTGGTGACGGTTGAAGATGATGATGAGGAAATGACAGAAGAAACAACTACAAATCTTGTGGAATCAGAACTAGCAAATGGTAAGTCGTTCGAAAATATGTAAAGTTTAAATACGTCACAGTGAAAAAAATTTGCTTCATTTCAGCGGGTGATTATGTGTGTGTGTGCTTTTACATTTCACTTCATATTTTTCACATGTAATTGTTTATGTTCTCCGATTCGCGTCGTATTTCGAAACTCACTTTAACCTAGCTTTGACGAATGACGTGAATTCGACAACAAAGACAATGGCATGTTAAGAATAAAAGTGAAATGTAAAATGATACATGAACAACCGACACGTATCCGGTTATGCCGTCTTATAAAAATAATAATGTTAATATTATATTTTATTGATAACATGATTAAAAATAATGAATAATTATTCAATAATAATAATTATTAATTAATAATCATTATTATCAATGAATAATTATTAATTATTTCATTAATTGATGATTAATAATTCAATGATTAATAATTAGTAATTTTCAATAATTGATTATGAACAATTTATAATTATTTTGAAAACTATTCATAAGTAATTAATAATTATCCCAAGAATCAATGATTAATAATCAATAATTAATAATAAATAATTAATAATTGAGGATAATTCAATAACAATGAATAATGATTAATTATTAATTATTAATAATTAATCATTCATACTTAATAATTAATTAATAATTATTAATAATTGATACTCAATAATCAATAATATTTATTTATTAATAATTGATACTCAATCATTAATAATCAATGATAATTAATTAATAGTTAATAAAAACTAATCAATTATAATAAATAATTGATGATCAGTCATTATTAATAATTGATCAATAATTAATGATAATTAATCAATAATCAATAACAATTAATATATAATTAATAGTAATTAAGACTTAATAATTGGTCGTTATTCATTAATAACTTTCATCATTATTTTAATTCATATTATTAATTCAATTCAATTTTTTATTATTTCAATTTCATTGAAAATTCAATTACGTTTTATTTAAGGGCATGTGACACAGCCAAATACCTACATTACCGACCTCACTTTTTCAATTTTCCGATTTTTTATTTTTGAATCTAAGAACTTTTTTTGTAAATAAAATATGGGGCTGAGTCTTTGGAAAATGTATGAGAAGACAATAAACTACGTTTACGTACCTTATTCGAGGAAGAAATTCGCAAAAAATTATTTTCGAAGAAATTAAAACTGGGTGCATTTTTTGAACCTAGGAATTTTTTTTATAAGTAAAATACCGGCTTCAAACTTTGAGAAATGCAAGAGCCTACAGTAAAGTACGTTTATGTACATTATTTGAGTATAAAAGATGCAAAAAGAAGAATTCCAACTAAGTGTCAACTCCGGTTCCGCTTGCCAGTTCGGTCGGTATTTGCGATGGGCACGTCAATGCGAAGTCTGGCGGCCACTAATCGAGGCTCTATCAGCTGGCTCGTCTACATCTGAAATATGGGGTCCACGCTGTCAAAGATTGGTAATGCGGTGTTCTTACAATAACATTTTTTGAAAGTTGTGTCCAGCATAAAAGTTGAGTGAAATATGTTGTTTCAGTGTTGAATTATGTAAGTATTGAAATCGCTATTGGCCTCGTTCAGTGGCCGCCAGACTTCGCATTTTCGTGCTCATCGCGAATACCGACCGAACTGGCAAGGGTTGTTGACATTTAGTTGGAATTTTTCTTTTTGCATCTTTAAATACTCAAATGATGTACATAAACGTACTTCACTGTCGGCTCTTGCATTTCTCAAAGTTTGAAGCCGATATTTCACTTATAAAAAAAGTTCTTAGGTTCAAAAAATTCACCCAGTTTTAATTTCTTCGAGAATAATTTTTTGCGAAATTCCTCATCGTATAAAGTACGTGAATGTAGTTTATTGTCTTCTCATACATTTTCCAAACTTTCAGCCCGATATTTCATTTACAAAAAAAGTTCTTAGATTCAAACAAAAATTTGGAAAATTGAAAAAGTGAGGTCGGTAATGTAGGTATCTGGCTGTGTCACATGCCCTTAATCAATGAATTGGTATTATATTAATAATTTGACAATTGATATGATATTATCGATTTAGGAAAGTTTCGAAATTATATCGCTGTTACCACATCGATTTAGTTTTGCGGTTCTTGGGTTATTGGTTGATAAGTAATATAAATTATTAGTTTGTTTGAGTCTAAAATGATATTTACAAAAAGTGAGACCGGAAAATAAATTCTTATTTTTAGATTTCGCAAGTAGATCTGATAGGTTTTTAAAATACTGTAAATCGTCCAAGATTTTTTAATTTAAGCAATATTTTTAAATTACGTGTTTTACATGTAGAACCCAAACTCTCCACGAGTGTCTACATTTAACGAGGGGTAGGACGAAAGAGACAACGCTTGAATGAGAGCGATGATCACGAGTCTGATGATGGAAATCTTGCCACCCCGTCTGAGGACTAAGAACGACTAACAGATCAGAGTGGCGCTTCAAAACAGGGTGGTGAAATGCCAGTTAAATCTAAATTTTTAATTACCAGTAAAAAACATAAACATTATCCGCGTTTTGGCTTGCATGGTACATCTTTTGTATGATAGCGACACTCGTCATTTTCAGACAATTTTGAATTTGACTGGTGCGGCTTCAACTCGAAAATTTTGTACACCTTGTAATAAGAGTTATAAAAACATCACCGACCATAGGTGCTTGCAAAAATGTGGTCTCCTTTTTAGTGATGATTGTTTTAATCGTCATATAAAAAGGAATTCGTATTCGTCCGTAAAAAGCGTTTGTGATGTATTACGAATATGTGATGTGTGCTCACGTTTGGTCAATCTCGCAGTAGATGAAAGTCACAAATGTGGTTTTCATTACTGTAGGACGTGTGCTTGCGAACGTGAATTTAATCACGATTGCTAAATGAAAACTATACGTGTAGATTCGGATGCTAATGACGCGAAAAAGAACCCCGTTTTATTTATATTTTTGATTCGTAAGTTTGTCTTCGGTGGTGACAATCCCGTACGCGATTTCGTCGAGTTGTGCTCGCGAATTTCTGTATCACAAATTGGTCCATTCTGTTGTGTCGAAATATTCTTCATAACTGCTTTTATATTTCTACTTAAGTTCTTGAACGTGGCTGATACCGGATAATTGACAATTCGGGCGGCTTGGGTCGCAAATTATTTGATTCCGATTAGAAATTTTTCTTCTTAAATGACGTCAGTGGACGTGGAGGAATTTTAGGAAATTTTTATTACTCCAGAGTAGTAGTAACGTTCTGTTTATTTCTGTTAAGTTCGGTGAGAAAAATTTTGTGAAAAGTATTATCATTAACCAGACGTGGCATTTAGTAGTGTGATTTAAATGTGAGAAATGTTTCTGAATTTCCAGTAAAGCTGCACTGTTTTGGAGAGAATCGGCAAACTTTTTGTTTCTCAATAGTATCCATAAAAGTAGTGATTTGCAGAGATTTTTCTTTCATTTAAAAATGCATGTTCATCTACATAATTTAAGAGTCTTTATAATATTATATAGAAAGGTTAGGGAAATATTAAGCAAATTAATAGTATTTGACATCTTAATAAATATAGAATTACTGATTATATTCTTATAAAGCCTCTCATATCCGTCTCCTGTCCTTATACAACTTTTTCAGGTACCTACAATACTCTACCGAGAGACTGGGCTTTGCAGGCTTTTTTTATTACATTACTTCGAAGGTGCCAAGGAGGATTTTATTCCAGGTTGGCTGGTCCAGAATTGTCTAGCACCAAACATACCGAAATTAAAGTCCTTTGGGAATCTAGATTTTGATCGATTTTGAGCAATCTGAAATTCTATTCAAGAAACTGAGAATTGTTTCAATCAAATGTAACAATAGCTAGAATCTTCGTATTAAATCTAATTGCGAAATCTGATAACTTCATTCACATTTTTGTAGATTTCTGAAATCAAATTAAAATGTACAGGTAAAGTTATCTCTGACGTGAAGAAGTTAAATAACTGTGTTACATAGAGAATCCGGACTTCATTCAAGTGGCAATAAATATCCGTTTATTCAATAGGACTGCTTTATTGTGGTATACACTACCGGTCAAAATTGTGGGACCACCTACAAAATTTGTATTAAAATCACGCTCGTCTTCAAAAACGCCTATCTCCGTAAAAAATTAAGCTATAAATATTTTGAAAAAATTCTTTGAAAGAATATAAAATTTCGCGTCGTGTGAGAAAGATCGATGTAATTTCAGATTTTGACGAATTTTCATTTCTCAAATTCAACTCGCTACATGCTTTAGGGAAGTGACAGGAAAAATTTGGAAATTTGCTCAAATGAAGCCTAAGGTCTCAGCTTTAAATTAAGACCAAGAACACTCAAAACTTCTTATTAGTTTTCGAGTTAGGACTTTATTTCTTAAGCGACGCACGAAAGGTTTTTGATGCGGCGGATCGGCAGTTTGCTCGACTCGTTAGGCTGTAGCAAGGCAGAATAGGCGGTGGGCGCCAAACGAGGCACCATTATTCTGAGTACATTCATTCTTTTCTTAATGTACTGTAACTTATAATATATATTTTTTTTTTCGCAAATAAAATTTTTTTCACATAAATAATATCTTATTTCCCTCCTTAAGGGGAGGGTATAGTATTAAAATTTTAAAAAATTTTTTTTTTTATTTGCTTATATGAATGTGCATCATTTCAAAATTATTTTGTCCAAATTTGATGCAAATCAGAACAAAACTAACGGAGGTATAGTCAATTCGATGAAAAAATTGTTCAAAAGTGTCTTAATTGTATACCCTTTACTAAAATAAGCTTGCATTTACTCGAGCGAGTAGAAAAATAATTGAAAATGATCCTTTTTTCATCGAATTAACTATACCCCCCCTCTTAAGGGCTTTGTATTCAGAAATAAAATATTTTTATAGAATTTTATGGAAAATTGCAGGTATCATTGAGAAATGTAATTATAATATTAAAAAAATTTTTTTTAATATTATACCCTCCCCTTAATGAGGGAAATAAGATATTATTTATGTGAAAAAAATTCTATTTGCGAAAAAAAAATATATTATAAGTTACAGTACATTAAAAAAGAATGAATGTACTCAGAATAATGGTGCCCCGTTTGGCGCCTACCGCCTATTCTGCCTTGCTACTGCCTAACGAGTCGAGCGAACTGCCGATCCGCCGCATCAAAAACCTTCCGTGCGTCGCTTAAGAAATAAAGTCCTAACTCGAAAACTAATAAGAAGTTTTGAGTGTTCTTGGTCTTAATTTAAAGCTGAGACCTCAGGATTCATTTGTGCAAAGTTCCAAATTTTTCCTGTCACTTCCCTAAAGCATGCAGCGAGTTGAATTTGAGAAATGAAAATTCGTCAAAATCTGAAATTACATCGATTTTCTCACACGCTATCTCGACTTCTATTCAACAAAAATACTTCAGCAATAGCTCAATCGACGCGAAATTTTATATTATTTCAAACGGTTTTTTTCAAAAAATTTATAGCTCAATTTTTCACGGAGATAGGCGCTTTTGAAGACGAGCGTGATTTTAATACAAATTTTGTAGGTGGTCCCACAATTTTGACCGGTAGTGTATCTACTTCTTGGCTTCGCAATTTCAGTTTCCCTCCTTTAGATCTCTACCCAGTTATATACCATTTTCTTAAAATGAAATTTTACTTATGTGTGTTGGGATCACATAAAATTTCTTGACTAATACTTCCACTAACCTGTCTTCTAAAGAGAAATCATATAAATTGCAAAATAAAAAAAGCTTTACCCGAAACTTACCTGAAATATCTGCTTCAAGGAGAAGAGTGCCCTTCGCAGCTCGCGACCCTCGCTGTTGAGTAATTTTTCTGTAACAGATAAGCAACACGCAATTATTTACTTTAATTCTAAAAAGCAACCTCGAGTAAAGTTGAGGACTAGGCGCGCATACTATGATATAGCTATTTGTGACCCAAATGCGAAAAATAGACTCTTGTTGACGAAGGCCAATTTAACTATCAGACGAGCAGCAATCACATGTGTGTACCAGGATTATTCAGGAAAAGGGAATTTTGAATTTCTTTTTTTAGAATATTTCACTTTGTATGAGTTCGAAAAAAAATTAAGAAGTTTTCCACTTTTCTCGGTCGGATGATATTAAGGCTCACATGCTCAACTTTCTTATAAGAATAACATGGGGAAACGCACACTTTTACAAATATGAAACTAGAAGACGTAATTTTCCACACCCAAACTAATATTTGGACCAACATGCTCCAAAAACTACCGTCCAAATGATAGTCAAGTATTTTGCGGCGTACTGGTCCTAAATATTACTTTGGTGTAGTTTTATTCCTACAGCTGACTTTAGATGGTGAAATTGAAAAGTTTAACATTTTTTTAAATTGTCAAAACAGTCAATGTTAATTTCCTCAACAATTATTTATTATTTGAATGTAATATATCACTGGAATGAAGCTTATCCGTAATTGTTTAAACAATTTCCATTCCTGTGAACATGTTTTTTACAAAATATTATGAATGTGCAAATTCTATGAGTAACATGACTTAATTGGTTTACATCAAAGATCAATACTATCAGTTCACTTCAATAAGAATCGTTCAAATAATACCTCATTGTCGAAATGTAACTTTTGACTGAAATACGCAGCAAAGTTGATTCGGGTAGATTCCCGGGTTGGTGAATAGGCCGTTAATCGCAGGGGGGGGGCTGTATGGAAAGAACAGTTTGGTGTATGTAAATATGTTTGTATGTATATTTATCGGCTCTCAGAATACAAGAGTCTGTGGCAAGAGAAGTCCACCATTACAAAAATCGATCAAATTAAGATAAATATGAAAACGAAAGAAAAGTTATAAAATCGTATGTACAGTAGATTGTTGGGTTATACCCGTCGAGCTCGGGCAGTGTATTATTCGAATATGGAGAAGGCTCTGACTTTTTTAAATGTACTTAAAAAGTTGTATATCAAGCGAAGCATTCCGCGGTTTATACTCGACAACAATGAATGAAGGTTGTTTCATTTATCATACCAACGTTGCGCAAGTAATGATTTCTAACGTGCGAGTAGATTGGACATTTGGCTAGGATGTGTAAACGATCTTCATTTTCTCTTAGATTACATAACTGGCAAATCCGTTGTGAATCGATTACAGTTGAAGAACAGTTTGATGAGAAAAGATAATTAGACCAGTCAAGGTGTGTGGCGACAGCCTGGGGTTTCGGGTTCACTGGGGTTCTTAGGAACGGGTCTTGCGCTCGATCGCCCCTGAACGTTACGCAATCTCCCGACAATTCGCGCTTGTCCCGTTCGCCCGTGTTTACATTAAAAAAGGGTACAAATCGTCGATTCTCAGAGAACTTCCAGTGAGAAAGTTGTTCCGTACGGATTAACGAATAAATCTGCGCAAGCAGCATATTATTTCGTTTTGTATATCACATTTTATCTTTGAGGTAAGTGTTTACAATTTTCAACATTTTTTATGCACAACCTATATGCAGTAACGGCAACTGTTTCCTCAGCGCACATCATTTCGTTTTACTAAGCTCGTGATATCTTGTGATATACAAAACGAAATGAGATGCTGCTTACGCAGATTTATCAGTTAATCCCTACGGAACAACTTTCTCACTGGAAGTTCTCTGAGAATCAACGATTTGTACCTTTTTTTTAAAATGTAAACACGGGCGAACGGGACAAGCGGGAATTGTCGGGAGATTGCACAACGTTCAGGGCGATCCGAGCGCACGTCCCATTCTTCGATCCGTCCCTTCAATTTGCTTAGGTCTACTCTGCCAGACTTACGTCAAGAAAAGTCTCGACTAATAATTCGAGTCCAATACATTTTCCGTTATATATTTTTGAAGGATAACAACATAGTTTTTGCTTATTCGTTGTAAATTTTAATACCTCCTCTTATTTTGACAGTTTTTGTTACTCACTTATAATTATCAAAACAATTTCCATTTGTTTGAACTATTTTCGACAAAACAGACAAAATTTTGACATTTTTTGATTGACATGAAATAATTAGTTAATCGTTCGGGTAAGAAATAAAGATTTTGAACATGAAAGGAGCTGCTAATCACATTTTTTTTAATTTGCAAAAACTATATTGTTATGCATGATTCCATTTAAAAGTTCTGATTCTACAATAAGAAAACATTTAAAGAATTAACAGTAAACTGAATCGATCAATTTAATCTTAGATTCAAACCGTTTAGTTCATGTGACTCAAACAATGAACGTGGTTGCGTGGTTGCGTTCGCACATGCGCTTTCACAATCAAGTTGTGTTTATTTCAATTCAAACATGAAAGCGTGTCAAGCCTGTGTTGTTACTTTTTCAAATGAATTTAACTTAATTCGACATCTTAAAAATGTGCACAATATTATACCAGAGACGAAAAGGAAAAAATTTGGTTGTGAAAAGTGCGAAAAGCTGTTTGCTAATCGTAAAACTTTAATGAAACATATGAAATTGTTTCATTTATCGGAAGAAGAATCTGTATCTGCATCTTCAAATCTGTTTTCAAAGTAAGTAAATGTAAATAATTATTTTATTTTTAAATGAAAAATTAGAAATCCATTGAATTATTCGACGAAATTAAATTTTGTACACATACACATGTTATAATTTTCAGACAATATGCAAAAAAGCCCAATCAATAGTCCTCTTTAAGACAAAAACTATTTTTTTATTCCCTCTATTTTACGAAGCCCGTTAAAATGTTTTAAATTTTAGTTGAAGAATAAAAACAGAAATTAATGACAATATTTTACAATTTAAATAATTTTTCCATTCAAAACAGCATAGTATATAGACAAACTTTGTTTCTTGGACCCTATCGATATCTTGAGTTTTAATCTATACACTAAACTCTCTCTGAACGGATTATTAAACTTACACCTACTTAAGCGTGCTATTTGAACATAATATTTGCGATACAGATTATTCTCCACTGCAGACGGACTGAGGAAAAATCCAGAGGAACCCTTTATATTGGCGCCCTATATGTTCTTCACCATTTTATAACTGCCCCAGACTTTCTGTATTTCTTAACCCATATTTAGTTTAAAACTGAAAACGCTGTTACTTTTCTTTTTTAATTTTACAATATTGTAGTTTCAAATTCAAATATTCAAAAAGTCTGGTCAATTTAGAAATAAATATTTTAAAATTTCATATTTAAAGCCTTGATAGTCAGTTTCGAATTAAAAAGTATCCGATTGATTAAGTTCCAGAATGAATAATAATTCTAAAGCAAGTGTTAAAAATAGAACGATATGAAATTAAAAAATTAAGAATTGTATTTAAAATCAAAATAGATACGAATCAAACTAACTGAAATTTATACCTCAGTAACTGAATAATTTTTTAAATTTTAAATGGATGCAATTTTAGAGTTCTGAATTTTCATGCTGAACGCTAAATTTTTAATTCTTGCCTCTCATAAGTTTTCAGTTTGCAATTAAAATTGAGTTTGATGGATTTTGTAAAGTATCATTAACGGTTTGAAAATTAATGATTTTGAGTCATTTAAGATTTTTTAGAATAATTCAATTCATTTTTTGATTTTAGAAGAATTTGTCTAATGAGCTTCAATGTTAAATTATAATTTTCTCATAGAATAACAATTTAAAATTCCAGAAGCATTGATTTTGAAAGATTCAATTTAGTTTTCAATTTCAAATTGTCAAATAATTATCGCTTAGAATTTAGAATTCTTCAAATTTAAAAGTTTTACGTTTTCAATTGTTTGCTTTTGAACGCTTTACAATAAAAATTAAACAGCTTTAATTCAGATCAGATTTAGACCGGTGGACAAACAATTAACATTACAATTATTATTGTTCTAAAAATATTAACAAAATATTAAAAAATTTGGTTAAAACTGGATTTTTACTTTATTATTTATATTTTTAATTCATTACTTTAACTAATTAGGTTTCCGTTTCCGGTACCAATCGCGATTGTTGGTGATTTTTGTGGTGCTAAAATGTTGGCTTTGGTGAAGGGAAAAGGGGAGTTTGAAAGGAGAAAGGGCGGTGAGTAGAGTGTCTAAGGGCTAAGGTATAAGTGAGAATGAAGGGGTTGGTAGAAGGGTGGTGAGTGATCATATAATTGTCAAAAGGGAAAGAGAAGGATTTTGAGGTTAGGAACGGTTGTGAAAGGTGGTGAGTTTTCACGCAGGGTGAGTGACAGGCGAGAGTGAGGGTTGGATGAATGAGAAAAGACAGTTGTTTAAGAGTGGTGACTTATTGTGTGGGAGATTTTGAGTGATTTGTTAGAGTGGTGGCTTCAGGTCTAGATTGACCAATTTGCATGGGGGATTGAAAGCGAGGGAAAATAAAACGTGACGTAGGAAGGAGTGCGTGGCAGAATGCCGGTCACACGAAGTCCCGAGAGAGGGCAGCATGAGACGGATACAGAGAGAAGGTCGAGAACGGGTAGCGAATGTAGGCAAGAGGACGAGGTGATTGCGAATATCGAAGGTAGCGTCGGCGATAATGAGAGTAGTGATGAGGGAGAGGTGTCCATGAAGCTAGGTATGGAGGGGGGAGAGACGGTAGCAAGACAAGGAGGCAGACCGACGAACCTGCAAAGACTGCAAAGAGCGCACAGTTTGAACAGTGCAAACGCGAAGGGCTTTTTTGATAAGTGGCGACAACCAGCGACCACGAGTAGTGAAGGGGAGAAGTCGGAAGATAATAAAAGGGTTAGAGACGAGTTAGATGAGGAAGGGGAAAATCAGAAAGCGCTCAAGAAGATCAGGCAGAAAACACCACCTGAAAGGAGGTCAGGGGGGAGCAGTCTAGAAGGCCTCGAGAAACTCATCAGAGGCCTTCGAGAGGAAACCTGCAAAGGTTTTGACAGAGCGAGGACGCATAGGGAAAAAGTCAGGGAGGAAGTACAAAAAATGAGAAAGAAATGGGTGGAGTGGGATGCTCTGTGGAAGGCCGAGAAAGAGGAGGTATTTAGAAAACTGGATAGGATAGAGATTAAACAGATAGAGAGTGAGAGAGAAAGGAGGACTGAAATAAGTTTGCTTGAGGAGAGGGTCAGAAAACTAGAATGCGGGAGTGAAAAGAAGAAAGAGGTGGGAGTAGGAGACGTCAAGGGAGATGATAAGAAACTGCAGGAAGAAAATGAGAGAATGGGCAGACGGCTCAACCAAATAGAAATAAGACTAGAAGGAGAAGAGAAAGAGAAAAGAAAGCGAAATATAGTAATTGAAGGGATGAAAGTAGAAAGCAACTCGTGAAAAGAAGAAGTGGAGAAGCTGATGAATGATATTGGGGCTCAGGTGAGAGTAAAGGCGGTGAAGGTACTGCGGAGAAAGACAGAAGGGGAAATAGGTGTGCTCATTGTAAAAGTGGGAAGTGAGGAGGAGAAGAGAGAAATTATGGAAAAGAAAAGGATACTAAAGGGTAGGAATGAAAGAATTGACGAGGACCTGACATGGAGAGAGAGAAAGAGGAAGTGGATGATCAAACGGAGAGCATGGATAGAGAGGAGGAACGGTTGTAATGTTCGGATAGGGCAAGACAGGCTGTGGGTGAATGGGATGAAGTGGATCTGGGACGAAGAGAGAGAAGAGCTGAGAGCACAGGAATTAATACTTGGGAGAAGGGAAAACGAAGGTAATGAGAGTAGGAGTGACGGGTCGGGGTTTCCACCAAAGCAGACAAACTGAGCACGGGAAGGAGGAGGGGGAAGGACAAAAAGAGAGGAGTTAGTGTAGCTTTCTGGAATGTGTCAGGGCTGAAAAACAAGAACGAGAAGTTCTGGGAGGCTATTGGAAAATGGAACGTGGTAATACTGAGTGAAACGTGGGTAGACGAAAAGGATTGGAAAGGATTAAAACGGAAGTTGCCGAAGGGGTATGTGTGGACAATGCAAGAAGCGAGGAAAGAACATGAAAAGGGAAGAGCGGTGGGAGGCATGGTGTCAGGGGTTAAAAAGGAGCTGATGGAGAATGAAAGAGTGGAAGAGCGAGATGAAAAGCAGGAGGGCGTGATGGTGAGAAGAATAAAGGTAGGAAAAGAGAGGGTGCGATCGTTTGTGTGTATAGAAGGAGAGGAGAAGAGGAAGGATGGAGAATATTAAGGGAATGGATGGAGGAAAGGAATGAAGAGTTGGTCTTGATAGGAGGAGACTTGAGCGCGTGGACAGGAGAGTTAGGGGGGGGGGGGAGATATGGGATGAAGAAAGCGAAACTTCTCGAAGAAATTCCAAGCACAGGGAGAGAGATCGGGAAGGTAAAACTCTTTTGAACCTATTATGAGAGGAGGGGTGGTTTATCTGCAACAGGAACATAAGGGGAGATGAAGAAGGGGAAATGACGTTTATAGGTGAAGGGGAGACAGTGATAGATTACATTCTAGCAGAAGAAAGGATAAGGAAGAGAATAGATAAAATGGAAGTAGGTGATGAAATAGGCTCAGAACACTGCCCGCTGATAGCGACATTGAAAGGTTCAGGATGGAAGCGGCATAGCGAAAAAAGGGAAATAACTGGCGAAAGGAAAGTAAAAATGGGTAAATGGGGGGAGGATAAATTGAGAGAATTTAAAGAAAGAATGGAGAACGAGGACATTAGAGGAATGGAAGGGGAAGATGTTGACGCGCGCCTTGAAAAGCTAAAAGAACTAACAGAGAGGATAAAAGAACAGGTAAGGCCAAGAGAAGAGAAGGGCATGAAGAGGGGATGGTGGGATGCAGAATGTAAGAAGAGTAAGGATAGAATGATGGAGAATGTAAAAAAGTGGAGAAAAGGGGAGATAGGGAAGCAGGAATATAATAGGAGAAAGAGAAAACATGAAAGATTTCTAAGTGATAAAAGGCAGTTAGAGAAAAGTAGGTATATGGAAGAGGTGGAAAAATCAATCAGGGAAGGGAAGGAATTGGAGGTGATCAATAGGGAACGAGGGGGACGGAAGGGCATCAATAAGGGAAATCGAGATGAATGAGTGGACCCCGTACTTTAAGAGACTATTGGGAGGAGTGGAAAATAAGGTGTTAGGTGAGAAGAGGAAAGTAATAGAAGGATAAGATGATAGCAATAACGGGATAAGTATGAAGGAACTGAATAGAGCGATAGGGAGGCTGAAAAGAAACAAGGCAACAGGTGAAGACGATACTGAGAACGAGGCTTTGAGGTACGGAGGAGAAGGGGTGAGAAAGGAAATGTGGGAGGTATGTAATAAGGTATGGAAAGGAGAGGGATGGCCTAAGGAATGGAGGACAGGATTAGTGGTGCCGATAATTAAGAAAAGAGAGGGCAAGAAGATGGAGGAGTATAGGGGAATCACACTTATGTCGGTCGGATACAAAATATATACGGAGATTCTCAGAAAGAGATTAGAAAGGGAGGTGGAAGAGAGAGGGATTATTCCACACAATCAGACGGGATTCCGGAAAGGGATGGAAACAGTAGACAACATCTATGTACTGAATTATCTGGGGAATAGGAACTTAGGGAGGAAGAAAGGGAAGTTAATGGCCTTATTTGTAGACTTTGAAGCGGCATTTGACTCGGTAAACAGAAAGGTGCTATGGCAAGTTATGAAAAAGAGGGGGCTGGAGGAAGGGTTGGTCGAGAGGATAAAGGAGATATTCAAAGAGACTAAGATAAGGGTGAGGATTGGAAAAGAAAAAGGGAAGATTTTTTGGAGTGGAAGGAGGCTCAGGCAAGGATGTCCATTGAGCCCACTACTATTCAGCCTCTTGTTGGCAGATCTTGAGGAAAAACTGGAAAAGAAAGGAAAAGGAGGGACGGTTTTGGGAAATAGCCAGGTATATTCCTTAGGGCATGCAGACGATATAGTCTTATTAGCGGATGACGAGAGAGGGATGAGTCTCATAATGAGAGTGTTTGAGTAGTATGTGAGAGTTGAAGACCTAAAGGTAAATGTAAAGAAGACGAAGGTGATGATTTTTAGGAAGAGAAGGACAAAGGTAGAATATGAATGGAAGATGTACGGGGAGAAAGTGGAACAGGTCGCGGAATTTAGTTACCTAGGCTTCTGGTTTGAGTCGAAAGGAGGTGTTGAACTATAGGTGAGGAGAAGGATAGAATGTGCGACTAAAGTAATGGGGCAGGTGTGGGGCATAGGGAAGAGAAGGTTTAAAGATGACTGGAAGATGAGACTGTGGATGTTTGATGCTTTGTTGTGGTCAGTCCTAAGTTACGGAGTGGAGATCTGGGGATGGAAGGAGCACAAGAGGGTGGAAAGTATGCAGGAGAGATTCTTGAGATGGGTAATGGGAGTGAGCTGGAGCTGTCCAGGATATATGTTGAGGGAGGAATTAAGTAGAGGTAAAATGGTTATTAGACAGATGAAGAGAGCATGACACTTTGAGGAGAAACTAAAGAGGGTGGAGGGAATCAGGATAGCAAAAGCTTGTCTACGGGAAGTAGTAAACAAAGAGACTAGGGGTAACACAGAAGGATCAAGGTGGGAGAAAGAGAGACAACAGCGAAGGAGAGAGTGCGATATAAGAGTAGATGTCAGAGTATGGCAAGAGTTAGAGAATGAACTGGTAATTAAGGATGGGGAGGAAAGATGGAAAAAGATCGTGGAATCTAAATATAACAGGTGTTATAAGGTAGTGAAGGCTGAAGGAGAACCAGAATATTTAAGAAGGGTGAAAAAGGAAAGTAAATGGAACCACGTGATACGATTTAGGATGGGAGAAGGAATGAGAGAGTGTAGTCACTGGATGGATGGAAAGGAAAGAAGATGCAGGGTCTGCCATTACGAGATAGAATCATGTGGACATGTTTTAGAGAGATGTACGGGGGACGAAATAGGTGATGAGAGTATGGATGACAGGATAAGGTCGATCTTGGATGGAAGTGGACAAGGGGCAAGTTGGATTATGAGACTGGAAGAAATAAGAGATAGTAAGGGATATACAGTAGGGAAAGGCCAATCGCGCACTCCTATACAAGGAGAGTAAATTGATTAAAATTTTGAAATCATGGTAAAGGAAAAGGTAAGAGGAAACGGAAGCCCAGGAATCTCGATAGTCAGCAAATCTCGATAGTAATTTTTTTAAGACAAAGCGTTAGCATATAAGTTAATATTAGTTAAATATTATTGTTTAGGTAGTAAGTATTATTAAGGTTGTATAAGTGGTTTTTGTAACGTACTGTAAAGGGAGCGGAGGCCCTCAAACCCGTAAAAGGGAGAGAATAAATACATACATACTTTAACTAATTAACTATTTTTTATGTTGGGAAGTAAAAATCTAGAGTCGTAAACGCGCAATTCATGCGCGTATATTTACTGTATGTTCTTAAAAATCTCGAAAGACATGTTTAAATTTGTGGATCATCAATAAACATTCTTTGAGATCAAAAACTTCAATAAAAAATGTAAAATAAATTTGACACATTTTCCTGAACTCGTGGAAATTTTAATGTCTTTAAAATATTTGTAACTAAAAATGAGGAAATCTTGAGCAATTACAAGATACTTTTCTACCTTATATTTCTTAAACGGAAAACATTA
This sequence comes from Andricus quercusramuli, assembly GCA_932178445.1. NCBI lineage: Eukaryota > Metazoa > Arthropoda > Insecta > Hymenoptera > Cynipidae > Andricus > Andricus quercusramuli. The sequence continues at coordinate 128 of CAKNXH010064375.1, read as the reverse complement.
ACTTTTGTGTTTCAAAGTGTTGAAGACCTTTGTTCCATTGATTATTATTATGATTATTAATAATGTTATCAATATTTATTTGTTAACTGGTCTTCAAAATTTAATAAATATATAATTTTCCTAAGATT
>CAKNXH010064374.1:98105-142663 GCA_932178445.1 Andricus quercusramuli | reverse complement strand
TCTGGTTAGCCGTACTAGACAGTCTAGTAAAATATGAACCAACACGCCGTCTAGTTAAACACACCAGACAGTCTAGTTAAACACTGTCTAGTTAAAAATTACAAGACATCTGGTACAAGTTACCAGACATCTAGTAAGGCGAAAATTTGCATGGCTAGTAGTTCTAACTAGCTGTCTAGTAAAAGTAATCAAACGTTGAGTTAGGCTTACATCTCCGTGTTTAGGTAGTCTAACTAGTTTTCTGGTAACATTTACCAGATATATACTGTTGGGAAATAGTTTTTTTTTTAGGAAAATAAGTATGTTTTGGGGATCTTTAAGATATAGGTTTCAAAATTCAAACAGCACAATAAAAATTAAGTTCGTTTATTTAACACTGGCCAAAGGTATGATTTTATATTACTAGAAGAAATCGTACGGCCTGAAGCATTATCTTCAGAACAACATGGCGGCTACACTGAAGAAAAAGATAGTTTACGTTCCTTGAAATATAGCCGTGTAAGAGAAAAGGCTCCACAAGGCCAACAGATTATCCACTGTATCATCACGAAATTTACTTATTTTAATACACGCGAATAGAAACAAAAATAAAAACACGTCACTTCTCGCTTCTTGCCATTCTGAAAATGGTCAGAATAACGCACGGGACACAGAAATGCAAGAGGCTGGAGGAAACTGGAGGTGACGACTCCGAAAATTAGGAAGCAGGCTAGAGGGAGAGAAAGTGTCGGTAAAGGGTGTAGGAGGGAGAGACGAAGGGAGTAAAAGAGTAGTGGGGGGTAACACGCTACTAGATGTCTAGTTATGGACACTATTTGCCATAACACGACGTATTGGTTAAATCTACTAGACTACTTACGAGACATCGAGTAAGAGTAACGAAACTTCTGCCTTAAATTTACTAGACGCGCGTAACTAGATTCATCTAGTTAGCCCAACTAGACCTTTTTCTCCGTGCACAAGTCCAACAGATTATTCACTGTACCATCACGGAATTCACTTATTTTAATACACGCAAATAGAAACGAAAATAAAAACACGTCGCTTCTCGCTTCTTGCCACTCTGAAAATTCTCAGAATAACGCACGGGACAGCGAAGAAGGAAGTAAAAAAGTAGTGGGGGGTAATACGCTACAAGATGTCTAGTTATGGACACTATTTGCCATAACACGACGTGTCGGTTGAATCTACTAGACTTCTTACCGGACATCGAGTAAGAGTAGCGAAACTTCTGCCTTCAAATTTACTAGACGCGCTTAACTATATTCATCTAGTTGGCCCAACTAGACCTTTTTCTCCGTGTATGCTAACTTTTAAGATTCGGGTTCTTCATCGTTGATACTTTGCGCGTCTTCAACATTTCTTTCAACTTCCTTCAAATCCAAGTCTCCTATCTAAAAAAAGAAAGTATTTAAGACTTTCGCTTGATGGAATTAGTTGCAAAAAATCTGAAGAAACACTAATTCTACTTGCAATATATTTGCAGAGATTTAAAAGGATTTCAACATTTCCAGACGCGTCGAATTGTCTACATTTCAAGGTGCAAAGTTATTTGAAAAGTTTTAAAGGAACACAAGAGATTTACAATTGAAATGGATGTAGGAGGAATAAAAGGCATTCAAAACAATTGACAGAAATTCCAAAACGGGGTTTCTACAAAATTTCAATTCAAAAATGCAATGCATTCTCCCTGAACAATATTTTTATTCTTCTTCACCGTTACATATCTGAAGGGTGGAAAGGCAAACGTAGGTAACTGACAATTTTCCGAAAATGGGGATTTTTCCTAGAGAATTCTCAAAAATTCAATTACACTCTGTGATGAAAGCGTTCGTTTGAAATAAAATTTTTTATAGCAGCAATAGAAACTTGATTTGGCAGAAGGTAACCCTCCCATCGGTTCGCACGTGCGCCCTTACTTGTACCTGCATTGACAACAACCTAAGTTTGGTTTCAAGTTTTATGTTTTTTGAAGATGCCGAAACGCTGTGCTAAAGAAGGTCCTGAGAGGGATAAAGTAAGGAAGCGGCGTCGGGGTAGCGAATCTTATATGGCGAGCAAGAGCAATGTAATGATAAAAAAGAAACTAATTTTCGTATAAGTATTCCATTCCTTATCACTGTCTCAATTTGATTCGCACATCGTAAACAAAAAAGGCTCAACTCAACATGGTCACATTCGGACAATATTGTCACATAACTGAAAGCATTTTTTCGCTCAAGCCTTCTCGTATCCTCGTTGGCCTTTCCACCCTTCATTTTTCTTTCAGGTATATTCAAACTTGAAGGTAGTGCATTTAAAAACAACAGATGAATTTTAACGGAATAGTTGATTTCTTTACAATAAAAGATGAATTTTCAAGCAAGAAAAGTAAATAATCGAGGGTAACCGTTTTCATCCAGAAACAAAATCCCCAGTCATTTCCCGGTAAATTCCTAGTAATTCAAAAAATAGTTTATGATGAACAGCAGTTGATAGAATGACTTTTCTTAATACCTTAATCGTTTTATGAACCAGTTTTGAAACTAAAGTAATAGATATCACATTTTATCAATAAAATAATTTTTTCTCGTTCTCCGGTTTTTTCCCGACCAAATTTTTTTCCCCGACTGATTAGGAGATGCATTTTTGTAGTTTGTCCCAAATCAATGTATATTAAAGCGAGATTTAACATAATATACATATAAAAAATTGATGTCGTGAAGAAAACTATTATTTATTTTTCACACACTGAAGTGATGAATATTACATTCTTTCTCCTAAATAAGTTGAAAGCTATCGGAATTCTCCATAAATGAGCCTGGTCTGCTAGACACTCTGACAATGCTTCAAAGACATTTTAAAATTTGACCAGATCTACTTCATATTAGGCAGGTTCTACACTCCAAGTGGCAGAATTTCTCGGTGAGATTTATTTACAAATATCTAAACGATTCAAATGTTAACGTTTGTTCAACTGAAACACAAACTTTGTTCTTTGAACATCAGTAGTTTTTGAATTGAATGAGTTATTCAAATTTTGTTTCCAGATTCTGGTAAGTATACTGTCTTCTGTGCAGAGTGAATGCAACAAAACTCCATTAGGAAAATTCTCCGACTTTTCTCTGACAAATTTTTCATTCACCAGGACCGTTCATATGCAAACACTAGAAATCTGATATTGTAATATTTCAAATCCTACCAAAACATCTGCATTGCAACGAATCTGCCAAGTACAATTATATGAATTACTGAAATCAAAGTTGGCGAAGTTATTTCGAAAAAATATTCATAATATAACACACAAAGAGAATTTCTTATAAAGAACTGTATTTCAATTATCAATCCATTTAAAGAAGTCACATTAGACATTATGCATCTTGAGAAGATTATTACATGGGTTGTTATCTCTGGTTCAAAAATGATTTCAATCTGCTATTTCTAACTAGAAACTTTTCCTCCAGCACGCTCGATGCTGATGAGCATTTGGTTAATCAGTCATGATAGTCTGGGAGTAGTCTTCTAAAGCGTTACACTCCACTCACATTGTTACTTATTTTCGATTGTAGCGATATCTTGATGGAATCTTTTCTCGTAGTCATCACTTACTGCTCCCAAACTTTCTGGGAAAAAATTCGAATGAAAATGAAGAATGTGAATCTTTAGTGACTTGTTCACTTTCATTTCCTGAAGGTTCTGCAGCATAGTGTTGATCAGGCCTTTGTCGTTTCTGGATTTCGTGTTACCCTTGAAATTATTTTTATTCCTTGCTTTCATACAAGTTATTACGATGCCGAGCTTCTCATGTAATGGTGGTAGGATGATTTTCTGAGGATCAGCTAGTAGCAGCTTGTAATCATATTTAAATTGGAGCTAACAACCAATAATGAAGAATGGATATTTTAAAAGTGAACATTGTGAATACTGTAAATATTGTGACTATTGTATATAGTTTTAATATGGTGAATATTTCAAATATTGCAAATACTGCAAATTTTGTAAATATCGCAAATATTCTAGACTCTTATGCAATAAGGTTCAAGACACAGTACAATGATTCGCCTCAAGTACGTGTTAATACATCAAACAATTCTCTGCAATGTATCTTTCGAACAGTTGCAGCTGGAACTCTAACCATTTTTCAAATCTCTTCGGCATCAGAAAACGGAGAGCATGACACGAAGTCGACTAAAAAATATATGATAATTAGTTAAATATAATGTTTTAGGAGAAACCTTTTTTTTTCTAGTTTTTTTGTTTTAGTTTTTTCTTATCATCTGAAGCATCGTACAATATATCGAAAAAACGAAGCCATGGTTGCATTCCGCATTGAAAGACGCATCGAAACCATGTTTTTTCCTTTAAAAATTTCTCAACTTCCTATCATATGCTTTTGGATTTTCCGAAAAAAATCATTCAAAAAATCTCGAAAACCTGACGTACTGGGAAAAAACAGAGATCAGATTTGGATTAAGCTCATAAAACTACTCTGGAAATAATAGATCTCATTCCATGAACATGTAGGTCATATTTTGTTGAACAAGCTGTATTGGATCCATGTATCATTTATGGCGTCTATTAAATTGTGACAAATCAATTGAAAACCGTGGATTCTGAACTCGCTACTTTTACCGCACAATGGTTTTTAACTACGATCATAATTTTTTCTGATGGACTCAACTGAACTGGTTGACGAGCCAACTAGGTCTACAGTCAGAGCTTCGATGACGAGTTGAATAGCTCGACGATTTGTTCTGAATTGGTTAACGGGCCGACTAGGGTCTGGAGTCAGAGTTTCCATGGCAAGTTACAGGGCACGACGAAAACTGAACGTAACTAACAAGTGAATTTGGGAAGGGTTTTTTTATGGAACAGATTCGATGCAAACCCTAGGGATTCATGAGGCTAGTGATTGCTTACCCTATTTCTTAGCTCCATTGATTTTTCGCCATTTTTGGTCTAGCTTTTACTTCTCCTGATTAGGGGAGATTGAAAAGCTCGTAAGTTATAAGGTTTCGGGGTGTAGCCGCTTGCGATATTTTTGCTATCGAGACAATGATCTATTTCCTTCAAAGATGAATAAAAAGCGGACTTGTATTGTCTATGTTTTTCAGAAAATATTCAACATGTTAGGTAAGAAATAACCACCATGTACTTCCACCCAAATCCTCCTTTCTACCTTCAGAGGTGAATATGAAGAGGCATAATGGAATGGGGACCATTATGCGATATTCATAATTAGCGCATTAAAATATAATTCATACAAGGTTTCCAAAATATCGGATATATGAGCTTTTCTGAAGTTCACTGCTCCACTTTTCTGAAACAGTATACGATTTATGTCCAGTTTCAGTTAGCAAATTTATTTTTACTTGCACTTCATTTATTCTGAAATTCTGTATGCAAGTCAGTCAATAATATATACTTATTGCCGAAAATAAAGGACAACAAAATGTACAAACATGTAAGTGTTCGTTTTGCTGCACGCATTCGATTAAAAATTGAAAATGCTTCCAAAATGTAAAATTGCTAATTGATATTGTAGCCATTCAAAGAATTTGAAAACCAGCTCGTTACTTCTTAACAGCTCTTAAGTTATTTCATATAATATCACGTGATGTTTGATACTGTTGGATAGATTTTTCTAGTAAAACTCGGAATTAACCAAGCTCGCAGCAAGAGAATAAATTCGCTGTAATTTCCTGGTTTTATGTTGGCACTCCAAGTCCAGTGGCCCTGCAAATCCTATGGAAGTTTTTGTGTATTATGTACGCCGTACGTAATACTCAAAACAGATGTATAGACAAATACTGTCAGAATATTTTCATTTTCGGAACTCTTTAATCCATTCCATAAAAAATGATTCTATATGTATGACGTTTAATTTTATGGTAATTGATTTTTTTACTTGAAGTTTCTTGTGGGATTGAGGCGTTGGATTCCATAAACGCCGATAGAATTTATGGATAAAGTTCCGAAAAGCGCTTACCTCCGATTAATTCGAAACTCCGTATACGTATGTGTTTTGACGCGCTGATCACGAATATGATAGTGAAAATACTCGAAAATTTGATTTTCAAGGTCAAATCCCCAAAAAACTATAAAAATTTCATGTTTTTCCGTTTATTTCAGTAAATAAAAAAAACTTAGAAAAAAGTTTCAAACAAAAGTTGTAGATCTTTTAAAAATACATATTTTATGTTGAACATGTTTTTATCCTACGACTGATAGTTTTCGAGAAAATGGACGATAAATATGAAAAATCACAGAAATACTAAAATCCAAACTCCAGCCTTCCCGCGGCGAAGTGCCTAGGTACGCATTAATGCTAAATCAAATGGTTTTATGGCAAAAGATATGTTTCCACAAAACATAAGGGAACAAATGGGGATGGTATGCGTCCTACGTTATTTCTGTGACCAGTCACAGGGGTGCCTTCCCGCCCCCACCATGACACGTTGGAAAGGGGGTCGTGTGTGACCTAAGTTATTTCTGTGGCCAGTCACAGGGGTGCCTTCCCGCCCCCACCATGACACGTTGGAAAGGGGATCGTGTGTGACCTAAGTTATTTCTGTGGCCAGTCACAGAGGTGCCTTCCCGCCCCCCCATGACACGTTGGAAACGAGGTCGTGTGTAACCTAAGTTATTTCTGTGACCAGTCACAGGGGTGCCTTCCCGCCGCTCCCCCCCATGACAAGTTGGAAAGAAGGTCGTGTGTAACCTAAGTTATTTCTGTGACCAGTCACAGGGGTGCCTTCCCGCCCCCACCATGACACGTTGGAAAGGTGGTCGTGTGTAACCTAAGTTATTTCTGTGGCCAGTCACAGGGGTGCCTTCCCGCCCCCATGACACGTGGGAAAGGGGGTCGTGTGTGACCTAAATTATTTCTGTGGCCAGTCATAGGGGTGCCTTCCCGCCCCCCATGACACGCTGGAAAGGGGGTCGTGTGTGACGGAAATTATTTCTGTGGCCAGTCATAGGGGCGCCTTCCCGCCCCCCGTGATACGTTGAAAAGGGGTCGTGTGTGACCTAAGTTATTCCTGTGACCAGTCACAGGGGTATTTTCCCGCCCCCCATGAGACGTTGGAAAGAGGGTCGTGTGTAACCTAAGTTATTTCTGTGGCCAGTCATAGGGGTGCCTTCTCGCTCCCCATGACACGTTTGAATGGGTGCCGTGTGTGACCTAAACAATTCTACACTTCGTACCGACATTTCCCTTCTTTTCTCTGAAACGGTCAGTCGTAGGGTAAAAATATATACAACACAAAATATGTATGTTCAAAAGATCTACAACTTTTGTTTGAAGCTTTTTTGTAAGTTTTGTTTATTTACTGAAATAAACGGAAAAACATGAAATTTTTATAGTTTTTTGGGGTTTTGACCTTGAAAATAAAATTTGCGGGTATTTTCACTATCATATTCGTGATCAGCAAGTGAAAATACATAAGTATACGGAGTTTCAAATTAATCGGAGGTAAGCGCTTTTCGGAACTCCACCCGAAAGGGCTCATTGTGAAGTTCTCCGTTGCATCTGTTGGAATAAATTATTTAGAATTAGTCAAGAAGAATATGGTAAAATCCGAAACTTTTCAGTCACATGGGGGGAATTCGCAGCTTGATCAGATTCAGTAACTTTGGCATTAAATCGACGCAGGCAAGCGAACGTTTGCCACTTATTACTCTGTCTACTCTTTATACTGTACGAGGTTTCTGCGAAAGCGTTAGACAGACGATGAGGAGAAGTCGTACTGCTTCATTGATAAAGAGTGGAGTGACCTGTGTAGGTAGATACGTGTTGGCAGAAAGAGGTGCCCGCGCATAACCACTGTTCCCTCGTGAAGCTCGGTGCAAAATGCTGGCTTTGAGCGAAACAGAGGGTTCCACCGATGAGAGGCGAAATACTCCGAGAGGGAGCGAGAAAGGGTATCCACCCTCCAACTGAGATAGCAGCAGAGTTGGTTATCCACTCTCAGTTACGCCGCGCCCCTTGCGAAGCGCGCTGCTTCTGATGAGATTACCGCTACGTCTCTCTTTCGCACTTGCCGAAACCCGTTGACACACTACATTTAAAAACATGTATAGCAAAAAAGAATACGACAGTTGAAAAAAACGATTTTTTATTTTTTTTTGCTGTAAATTCTGATTTAAAACAAAATCTTTGAAGATGTTCAATATTAAAATATTCGAAAAGAAACACACTTTATTGCAAATATTTAATGAAATTTCCGGGAAGAAACTATTGGGTACAACTCATCTGATGAGTGCAAAAAGAGGTGATGGAAAAGCGAGGTGACTAGAAATATTTAGTGAAATTTTACGCGTGTGTTGAAACAAAATTGTGATAGGTTAGTTGAGAATTAGTGTTACAATTTTATTATACCAGTTAGGAAGAATAATATCAGTGAGGAAAGTCATTCAGATGGGGAAAAACAGATCTTGTAAGTTCTACTAACTGCGGGTTATTAAAAAAGCTTTTGCAAATATCAAGTTTCCTCTAGATGAACATCTTCGCAAAATTACAACGATTTTCTTCAGTTGGTCCCGTGGAAATTGCAAAGCACCATTGAGTTCGCAATTTGAATACAATTTAAAAAAAGAATGAAAATATAACCGCAGTTCACGAGTGTAGTGTTTTGTGGAATAGCTAACCTGATTTTTCTTTAAAGATGGAAAGACAGTGTGTATGCCAGGATCGTGTGAAGTGAAGTAAATGTGATCATGGAAGAACTAACCACGCTAGGATATAATTAGACATTAGCGTCAAACCGTACCATTCAGTGAAGGATAATCAGGAATCGCAGGTAACTATAATTAATTTTTCAGCTACAATAGTTCACTTTATATACGTTGTTTACATGGATCGTGGAACGCTTCTATAACTATGAGAACTATGAGGTAAATATATGAAGGGATGTGAGAACGTTCGAAAATGTTCCCTAAATTTCTTCCTAATGTTATTTTTTGTTAGCTTAGTTTTCTGGTATTCCATGTATCTTCAAAGATAACCTTGTGTAAAATGCTAATGGGCCTATTTTTATAGAAAAGATCGCTTCTTATTGTAATTAAATAGAAACAAATGTATAATTGTTTTCTGGATCTAATTTGAACGAAGAGACTCTAACCAAAAGAGCAATCTAACCAAAATTTCATGATCGAACATGTGAGCGATGCCAACCTGATGAATCGCATACACATTTTTTATATATTAAGGCGGATTTTAATCACACAGCCACATTCAAATGGTGGGAGGGCAACCATGTCAAGAGAAAAAATCATGTTTCTAAGAGAAAACGAAAAAATGTTTTCAAAAATTAAATTCTCAATATAACAAAAAAATAAAAAGCTTCCTCTGATGTGAGGTACTGCTAGATTGAGGGTACAAAGTTTGATTTCAAGAAGCAGTCCACTTTCAAAAAAATAGAAGTGGAAATTCACTAATCTTCATCTTTACTGCAGAAAAAAATTCATTTTCCACGATACTGTGTATGTACGTATATATATATCAGTGGTTTTTTTAAAATGGAAAGTTAACTGAAAATTACTAACCAATGTTTTTTATGGTAATTTGCCGGAAGGTAACAATTACTTATTTAATTTTTTTTTAAATTAAACTTAATAATAACTAACAAAAAACTTCAAGCAGAGTGAAGTGTATTTAGAAGGTCGAGTATTGAGGTCCGGCAAATGTTGCCGTATTTAAAGTTTCTAGTCCGGCAAATTTTTTGTGTCAATGAAGAACTTTCTGCTCCGATAATATTTTTTGCAACTTTAGAAAAATAGTAGAATATTTTACTATTTTATCATAAAATGAGGAATATTAAGTTATACATACACACAAAGTGTCATATAATCAAGAACATTACACACTAAAAGCACACTAAAGAATTGCTCATCACTTCACTATTCCTATAAAAATACACTTTATCACTAATTTATGGCAGTACTTTAGATTGGAATCACGAATCCTCACGATCACTTTCCTGTGACCGGTCTCTAACACTTGTATTTTTTAAAGGGAGACTTGGAAAAGGGGTTCGAGATGTGACAGATCACTCTTCTGTGACCATAGTCACTAAAATGCCGTACTAAAAAATTAAAATACGGCAAAAAAATGCCGTATCTGTATACACTACGTATTTAAAAAGTGTAAAATTATATATTTTATCTTGAAGATATACTATGTTTCATTATCTGAATAGTAGTAACTGCAAAATGAGGAACTCCGAATTTCGTAGTCTCAAATACTTTCAATAAATCCTTGATGCTTTTTTTATGTTTTGCGAATTGTGCGCTAATGAAATCATAAAATATATTCAGTTATGTTTATTTCTGATGGACAAGTGTTTTTACTATTCACTTCATGGCTAAAGAATAAGCTTTCGTAAACATGTTCAGAAGATCAAATTCATTCCAAGTCGGGCCCGATCATACTTAAGTCAAAGAATCATTTCGAGCTCAAATATGTTGTTTTTCAGGAGGTATAAGACAATACGTACCGTACCGATTTGCCGAATAAATTATTCGATGATAGTGTGCCTGACAGTATTCCCTGTTGCGGCCCTTGATAAGGGAAGACTATTTAAAAAAACAAACAAGAATTCACATTTTTCGCTTAAACGATGAAAAAATAAAATAAAATCAAGTGAACAAGATTGATTTTCTAAAAAGTTCGTCGCAAAATGTTTCTTGAAATTTTTTCCTATCTCGCATTATTTTCGAGATATTTGGAATAATATATATGGCATCCTTCAAGATTTACTTTTTTTCTCGTCATAAAATGTTGTAGTGTGATGAGGGACAAAAACCAGACTTGGCTTGAGAGATTCAATAACGTATTGGTAAAATAATAATGAAGTAAGTAATTATGATATTATGATCTAAGTGTTCTTGAAACTATTAAATATTTTTTTTTTTTTTCTATGCCACCATGAAATCATAAGGGTTAGAAAAAAAACTTCAAAGGATGTTATACATATTTTCTCAAAAATCTGAAAAATAACCCTAGATAGAAGAAAGCGTCCACATAACTTTTTCTATTTCCAAACCTTTTTCTATAACTTTTTCCGTGACACAATTTTGTTCCCTTGACTTTTTTTCGTATCTAGTATCGGTCTTACAAGAAATGTGAATGTTTTTTTTTCAAGCAAAACACCAATTTCTCTCAATGGCGTGGGCTCAGGTTAGACTATAATGGAATATACTCTTTTTATTATTATTTTTTGGAAGGAGATGAGAAATTCTGTCAGAATCAAGATGAAAAATATAAATACATATATCACATGAAAAAGATCACACTTTTAACAAAAGTTTTTACTATTTTTTTCAATTAGCGTTTTCAATTTTTGAAATTGAAACACTTATAACCTTCTTCCCAAAATTTGTTCAGCAAACCTGTAAGATACGTGTCTTCTTTTAAATCAATATATTTGAGTGACAAGTGATTTCGTGACTTGAGAATGGACTGCCTGTCCGATTTGAAATTAATTTGGCGGATAAGCACATATTTCATGTACATTGTAAAAAGTGTCTGCTTGAAACTTCCAATAGATTTATTAGAAATAAACTTTTAATAGATTGAATTGCCTTTCATGCATTGCAATTTTACCTTCAATCTATTACAATTTTACAATACCGCATAAAGTCGCCAAATTTTAATGTTTGTAATTTTACAGTTACAAGTATTGCAATTGAGCCGCCGGATGCAAGAACCAGCTCCGACGCTCGAAAACGCGTAAAAGTATTGTCCGATCGTCTCAAAGAAAGAAAATTGTCAAAATCGAAAAATCAATTTTTTGAAAATGTAGTATCGTACAGAATAAGAAAATGAAACTTTTTCCTTCCAGAATTTTTTTCGCCAAACGTTTATTTCAAATAATAAAAACGAAATATTGAAAAAAAGTTTCTGCCTGATTTAATTAAGTTTTAAAACTTAAATCGTTCTAGCTCGGCCAAATATTATTGAAATAAGTTCATATTTGTAAGGCGTATTCGAAATACTCCAGCGATGCCTGAGAAATGATGGAAAAGTTGACAATCGCGTATTGTTTCATAATATTTAATTGCAACATGAGGTCAATCGATAATTGTGTTTTCTTGGTTTCGCCAGTAAAAAGTATCTAGGTAACTTGCAACTTCCACTTTCAAGCAACTTTCAGTGAGTGATTTGTTCAACAATGTTGAATGAAGTTTTTTGGAGAATCTCATATCGATTCATTTGAAAATTTACTGAGATATTCAGATTTGGAAAAAGTACTCGACGTCTGCCCGCGCTGTTAGCTAATGCGTCACGAGGACTACTCTGTCAGGCAGCGTTCGCGAAGTTCAGTCTGCGCGGGCAGACGTCGAGTACTTTGTCCAAATCTGAATATTTCAGTGAATTTTTAACGAATAGATATGAGATTTTCCAAAAAACTTCATTCAGCATTGCTGAACAAATCTCTCACTGGAAGATGTTTGAAAGCCGAAGTTACCTATATACTTTTTACCGGCGAAACACAGTTATCGATTGAGCTCATTTTACAATTAAATATTAATAAACAATAAGCGATTGTTAACTTTTTCATGATTTCCCAGACATTGTTATAGTATTTTGAATACGTCCTATAAATATGAACTCATTTCAATAATATTTGGTGGAGCTAGAACGATTTAAGTTTTAAAACTCAATTAAATCAGGGAGAAACTTTTTTTCAATATTTCGTTTTTATTATTAAAAATAAACGTTTGGCGAAAAAGATTCTAATGGGAAAAAGTTTCATTTCCTTATTCTCTACACTACTACATTTCCAAAAAATTGACTTTCTTATTTTGAAAATTTTCTTTCTTTGAGACGATCGGATAACTTTTACGCGTTTTCGAGCGTCGAGCTGGTTCTTGCATCCGGCGGGTCAATTTCACTCACAATATCGTGTTTGCAATTTTACGTTATAACATACGAAATGTAATTTTTGCTGAAAGTCAATAAATTATGAGAACTAGTAGTCTAAACGGTGATGATAATTGAAGCAGAAGGTGTGAAGCAGTATCAAGTTTTTCTTTTGGGTCTTTTATAAAACAGGCGTAGAGTTTGCTTAGTATTCATATTAACTTTTTCCAAGGTTATACTATAATCTTCGAATTGGAAACTTCGCAAAACGTGACGTTACAAAAAGTTAGTATTGCTAACATAAGTTGCTTCAAATACCAAAATTCTTAAAATTTTCACTTACTTGATATCAAAAAATTATTATTTAAGAAATTATTGATTATTACAAAATATTTATTATTATATATATTATTAATTGCATCGCATTGTCGCTGAATATTCATAAAAAAATAAAAACAGCAAGTGAGCCTGAGATGGATCCATTCCTGCGGAATTAGTTAATGAAAAGAGTTTAGAGCGTGACTTCAAGTTTCCGACGTACATTTTTTATGTGAAACCTATTGTTTCAAGCATTCAGAAAATGAAGATACACCCGTGATCTTATGGGTGTAAAAGATTTCAATTGTTCTCATATCCAGACGACAAGCGGGCGTTGATAGTTTGAACAAGGCGATAGCTTGGTTGAACGCGGAAGTTGAAACGAGCTTTTAACCGTCTGCCCGGAAATGGCTGAAAGCGTCGAGGCTTTGTTCCTGAGGGTCTAGGAAGGACGAACCGAAGGATAGTGACGCAGGCAAGCTCGTCCAACTTTTAAGAGTTTAGCAGAGCAAGTTTGTCTGACAGTGTCGGTCCAAGTTGATTCTATGTATATCGAGGTGTGTTTGGGTCAAAGCGTGACCACAAAATGAACTTGAACAGGTCGCCTTCTCTTCATCTATCACGCTTCTTTCTTCTTGAGCGGGTGTTTCAAGTTTTAACTTCCCACGAACTTCTCCGACACAGGAATGATGTGATAAAGTGGGATAAGTTATGAAGAGTCACACTGAGGATGCGACTTTTTATGAATTGTGACAAAGTACATTACTGAGGTTTTATCGATTTAAGTGACGTGAATTGTGACTTCAGACTAAACCCCAAGGTGTCAGTTTTTAATTAAAAAGGGTTTGAAATAATTGCACAATAGGACATCAATTGTCATCTGCATACAAAGGTGTACATGTGTATGTAATCTTGAATGTAGTAGTAATGTAGTTGTCAACTGTTTCTCCATTATGCAATTATTTGATACCCTTTTCGATCAAAAAGTTATAACTAGGAACCTAGTGTATTTTGTTTGTGGCATAATGAAGGGATTTCAAATATATTCGATTGATTTTCTCGAAAATTCAATAAATAAGTTTGATAGTGAGGAGGCAAATAAATTACGCTCATCAAATTAAATTTTTTATCTATTATTTACCTATTAATAAACCCGTACAAATAATAGAGAGCTGTTAGGTAAACATTTAATTAATAAATTATCATCACCATTGATTATCAGAAAATTCACTAATGTTTCATATTTAAAAAAAGAGGAATATAGGAAGGCAATGAAAGTGATAGAAAAGACATGGAAAAATATTATATTTCCCGAGTAAAAATTCGTCGACTTGAGTTCAACTTGGCGATTTTTTGAGTTCGTCTCCAAGACGTCGATGTCTGGCTACGTCTCAAAACTGAGAAGAGACATAAGGCAATGTCTTACTTTCATGGTTTCAGTATGGTGATTTCAAGTCGACGAAACTTTTCTCAAGACGAACCTTTTCGACTCAGAAGTGAAACCTCGAAAGAGACTGTTAACAGATGCGAAGGATTAAAATTAATGCATGAAAAATGTGTAATTATAAAATTAGTTATTTTTAATTGAAAAATTCAGAACCTTTGGGTCTGAACGAGTATAACCCTGCAAAATTTTCGTCAACAAACTAAAACTATTGTAACTTTCTATAAGGATCTCCTAAGTCGTTATAAATACGTCAAAATAAACAACATTTTCGGTTTCGTCGTAAAAAAGTATAATACAAATGAAAATCTATGAATTAATTGATTTAATATATACATATATATATATATATATATATATATATATTGTGTAAAAATATCCAAATTATGTAATTATTAACAAGGATTGGCTTTTATGTCAGTCAGAATGACCCTTTTTCGGGGCTGGTATATACTCGAAGTTATAAACCGCTCGGCGTGAAGTCATAAAAGTTCGACTCAAGATATAAATATATGACTTCAAGACACAGAAACTTGTCTTCAAGGCATAAATTGAAGTCTGGCTCCGTCTCAATAAGGAGACATGCTGGGGTCGAACTTTTTGACTTCAGCATGTCTTGATTGTGGGCAATTCAAGTCGAAACCCAGTCGAAGAATTTTTACTCGGGTTAACATATGTATCGCTATAGAATTTCAGTTATGGCCGCAATTTTTGAAGTTTTGTAGAGGCGGCATCACTTTCAGACAGTGAATGTCAGTAACTGCATCGTAAAATTCAATAATTTTTAGTTAAACGCTCTTGAACATACGGTGACGTTATCGGTAAATAAAATGTGATATGTTTAGAATTTCAACCAATAATGTTACGGAAGAATTACGTTTACATTTTCCGAGGTTAAAACGTATGCAAATAAATTTTTTGAACCATAATGTGATTGAAATTCATTAGTAAAATTCGGTAAGGTATTAATTAAATCAATACTTCTTTTATCAAGGAGGCGTTTCCAAAAAAAAAAAAAAAAACAAAAAAAAAAGGAAATAAAGAGCTTTATTCTCTGAATAATGTATTAGAGTGTTTCCTGGATATAAAGTGATAAACTCAGACAGAAATGGATAGCAGTCTCTTGAAATCGGGTAGGTTGTAAGAGGTAGACAGTGATGAAATTATACATAAGTGGAACAAACACATAAGCATTATGAAATTGAGAAAAATATGTAGCTACCTTCAAATGTACACTGGACAATTGGCACTTTGTTTACTTAAAGGATTTTATTGTTGTCACACTATTGAAACATTTTTTCATCAAGAATTTTGACATCAACATCTTTTTAGACTTTTGATAGTATCCACTATTTATGTCGTTAAAAGTTTCAAAATTCACATCAAAAATCAATGTACTGTTGAAATTATTGGCGGCAAATATTAAAAATAACAGTGCACGCTCAGAATGTTGACATTCTGGTTTAACAAGATTTTAACTTTGGTGTGAGGCGACCCAGTGTTGCTGTCAAAGTTCGTACAACTGACATTAACCGGCGCCAAAGGTCACCAAAAGCACATGGTTTGACACTAAGTGTAGAAAACTACGACATTTCTTTTTCACGACATTTATCCTTAAACGTCACGAATTACTATATGGAAAGTTCCCACATTTACCTCGTTTTGCACCTCGTACACCAGTTTACATTTATTGTGAAAAATGTACAGTATTTCAGTTGTTCGGTATGCATTTGATGCATCCCCAAAAGATAATATACATAATTCTAATAAGCTACAGGAATTAAAATATATTAGGTACAACAAAAATTTTAATTCAAATTACATGAACCGAAATATATTAAATTAAAGAAAAGAGAGTGGAATGAAATACGTATTAGCATTTACATCTCAATTAATTACCCTAATGAGAAGTAGCACCTCACAACGAAGGTATGAGTATAGTGGTTTTCTCGAACAGTTGAACTGCTAGGGAAGATGTGAGATCTCACAAGAGTGAGATTTATTATTTGAAATATCTTACTAAGTTTTAACTGAGTACCTTAATAATATGAATATCCGAAAAAAAAGTTTTTTATCATCAATGTGCTATGCTATAAAAGTCGCAAGTTTGCCCGGATATTTGAAAGCCTACGTTAAACTTACGTGTTTGAAACGGATTTTAAGTGTAGGACATTACCTGTAGATCTTTATATTTAATTAAATATCAAAATGTAATCTATGACAGTGGGTGTCTCTTTTAACAACGATAATCATTTTAACATATCTCCTCTGTAACTTTTTGCTGAGCAGATCTACCCTAACATTGGGGTTCATATAATGTGCGAAATTTCTCAGAATATAGTTCCTCATCGTAGTACATATTCCTAGTCTATTACGCAGAATATTTGGTTCCGATTGCATACTGCAGTTTCCTTTACATTCTAGAAGTCATGCAACATAGATATTATCATTTGTGAACTGAAATTGACTCGATAAACCTCATTCGTTTACTAATATTACTGAGTTTGAGGCTATTTCAGGGAGATTAGGGTGTATCAATAAGATTCTGGTAGATAATTAGCATTATGCAATTCTACTTTACTGCATCGATTTATGATATACACGCTAGTACATCTCTGAAAAATCTTGGCAAGACGTATATCGTCGGAAATCACCTATCAACTTAAAATGGAAAATATGAAGCATGGCGCTTGCATTCACAATAGAAAGTGTCACATCAATGTCACTTTAAAGCTAAATCTGCCATGATCTATTAGACATAAATAGCCACTTACTTGAAATTCTTTGGCAGATAAAGCTCGGCGACGAGCTGTCGCCTAGGAAAAATAAAAAAAGAACGATAAAATGGTCCAATTTCGTGCCGAACGTATCGCAAAAGAAATCTTCTCCGTAGAAAAGAAAGCCTTCTATTCTGAGACTACAAAATGATGTTAATATATAGGTTTAGGGTGGCCCTTATTTTTCACTTTTCAAATTTCTCTGCTATCACCCCCCAGTTTTGTTCGAATGCCAACAAAAAAAATCTTCAAAGCAGAATCGGTTAATATTTAGGGGTGACGCAAATACCATGAAGTTTCCCATTGATTTAACATGGGAGAAAGCCAGATTTTTGTAAATCTAGTATTTAAACGCGATAAAATGTTGGAAATAATTCTGTGTTTCAATATATTGTTCAGAATTCATCAGAGAATAAGAATCAATCATACATTTTAAGGTTATATAATTTTAAGCCAATCTTATGGGTCCCTAAAGAAAACCCCATACGTGATAAATTAGAATTTACGTAATATTGCGGTTTATTGACGCTTTTTCAAAGTTAAAAAAAAAATCATTAATCGGTAATTTGAGAATATCCAGTCATTCTTCAACTGATATACGATTTTTTAAACAACCACTTTGTTTGAATATTTTTTTTCACTTAACTCGCGAAATGAACGTATTTTCTAGACTTGATGAGTTATTCAATCAATGATACCAGTAAAATAATTTGTTCAAATGATTTTACAATGATTCAAATAATACGTATTCCTTCAGGTATATATTTTACCTAAAAAAAGCAGGAAAAAAATTTTATTTCACTCAATTTTCGAAAAATTTCAATAGTTTCAAGTACTAGTTTGTTTGTTATGAATTCTCGTAGATGTTCAAGCAAATGTAAATTGTCTAAATAATTTTTTTGTCCAAAAATTTTATTTCTGCTATTTTTTCGAAAGACTAAAATATTGCTTTGTTCTACTTTGCTTTTTAAGAATACTCTTAAATGTTTAAAGTTTAGATAAGTTAGAATTGTTCGAACAATTGAATATTAGTTAACAAATGACTGGGTATTCTCAAATTACCGATTAATGATTTCCTTTAACTTTTAAAAGCATCAATAAACCGCAGTATTACGTAAAATTCAAATTTGTCACGTAGGGGGTTTTCTTCGGGGACTCATAAGTGTGGGATGAAATTATTCAACCTCAAAATTTATCATTGATTCTCATTCTCTGATGAATTCTGAACAATATACTGAAACACGGAATCATTTGTAACATATTATCGCGTTTCAATATTAGATTTACAAAGAGCTGACTTTTTCTCATGTTGAATCAATGGGAAACTTCATGGTCTTTGCGCCACCCCTAAATATCAACCGATTTTGCTCAAATTTGGAAAAGATTTTTCTTGGGAAATTTGAACAAAACTGGAGAGTGAGAGCGGAAAAATTCGAGAGAAAAAAGTCCACCAAGTATAAATAAGAACCACCCTAACGTAGGTTATTCTAATCAATTCCCATTACTCACGAATATCAGCCATGCATTTGGTGGTTTTTAAAAATTTTATTTATAAATATGATCTTATGGAATTTGAAATTTCTGTGGAACTAGGTTCCATTTAATTTGAATACAATAGAAATTGAAGTTATTCCTGAACATATAGAGTGAATCTGTAGGCTAATGATACCTGAATTATTACTGATCAGCATCACGTTGATTCCCTTATTTGTAGAATTCAAAAGATTCCGAATTTGGGCCTGGTGAATGATAAACGAACTTTTAGTAGATAAGTATCAAGTTTCAATAGGAGGAGAATCTAGTTGTTTAATTAAATTCTTCACAGACTGTTGCGGTATGGTCACAGTATAGCGGAAGCGAAATCATGTGTATATTCACCAATTTTTTTTTGTATGAAAACTTAAGTTATTTTCAGAACTAATTATATTTAAATGAAGCTCTAACATTAAGGAATCAGAAAATATATATAATTTTGTTTTTCAACGCAAAATGGCCGACTTCTATTAAGTCCTTTTCGAAGCCTTTTTAGGGGCTCCACGGCCTGACAGCTAGCAGCCACTATTTTTAACATACAACAAAATAAAAAATTTTCCGCTAATCTACATAAGAATACCTAGAGAAGTACGGTACGGACATGTGAAAATATTCATTTTTCCAAAAATGGCAGGCATTTGAATTTAACAGTCGAATTTTTAGTGAAAATATTCGTATAAAATGCTCATAAAATGAAAAGTTTTCAATTTATCAAAAATTCCTTATGTACTTCTTTGTGAACTCCAATTATGAGGATGTGGTTGAAATTTGAAGTCGATCGGATGAAAATTGTTAAAGTTATTCGTCAGCAGATTTGAAAAAGGCTGTTTTGAGAAAAATGCGCTCGAAGTTTTACATGCAAAAGCAGAAAGCAACTGAACGGCGTTCTTTCAACGGTTTTACTGGCATTTGAAGTTGCTATATAAGTATATTTTCGTGCATTTCGACAAGTAAGGCCTTTTACATGCCTTTATAAATTTATCGACTGACGGAAATCAGAGTACGAGCACGCCACACGCGGCCTCGCGTTATACGTTCAAAATTTGTAAACAAAAAATTTCGCTATAAATCGAGTAGTATCTTATTTTTATAATGCTAAAAGATCGTTTGAGCAAAAAAAAAGACATCCATTTTTGGAAAATTCTACTGTGGCCATACCCCTTAGTATTCATATTAGCTTTTTCCAAAAGGAGTAACAGGTAGCGTCAAGTAGTAACGGGACGTTTTAGTCAGCCACGCGAAGCTAAGAGTGTTTTTGCTCTTGTAAGCTCATTATTTCCAGCCGATCGACTTACCAAGATCCACGTTAGCAACTGAAGAGCTTCTGTGCCTTATCTTGTTATATCCACGTTATTATTTACCCTTTTAAACTGGATGAGTGAAATATTGTCACTGGTTGAACAGTATTTTGAGTTATCACTAATGAACCAATGATTTTCCGATTTTGACTGTATGAAGCAGTAAATGAGTAAATGAGTATTAGCGTATGTGTAAGAAATATTTGGGGCCCGGCTGCAATAAGGGGATATAGTATCTTTCGGTTGAAAGTGGGAGGACCCTGGCCCCCTTGGTTTGAGCGATGCTTTGACGGAATTACGGATTTGAAGATAATGCAAGGGTTAGCACAAAAGTGATGAATGATAAGTATAATACCCAACCGAATGAATGACAACGCGTAGAAATGACTACTGACTGAACCAGTGATATCTCACTGCTTGTCAGTGAAACACTTCTGGCTATGACAATCAGCGAGATTTTACTAGACATCAATAATAAACTACTTTTTTAACAACACGAAATTAATTTGTTTAATGCTGAAAACCATTTATCTTTCGATTGAGTCGTAAAATATCTACATGCAAGCTACTTCAGGACATAATTTTTTAATTGAGCGAACTAAAAAATTGAGGATTGACTCGTATTGCGCGTTTGGGTTCAATAACCGTATCCTTGAATTTTTGGAAGTTACTTATTTTTCATTCGTTTTGTACATCACTTCATGAAGAATGATTTGACAAAATTTTACTTGAAAGTGCAAGAACACCATTATTGCACGCAAACGTTCAGTTGAGGATTTTTGCTATTTGATAATTTATAAGTGTTGTATTTGAGGGAAACAATGACTAAATTACTTATTTATGAAGGATATGAATTATATTTCACTAAATGTTAAACTAGGATTATTTTTCATTATGATTGGTTTCTGGGCTTCTTTGTTTGAGGTAACATTTTTACACACTTCACCTTTCTTTAAATCAAAAAATACCTACTCTGTAGATTTGAATTAGTAAACTATAACTGATTATCAGTTAAATTCTACTAATTTCCATAGCGATAACTGTGCTACTACTAATTAGTAGAAATGTACTGATTCAATTAGTGGGATAAAAATTACTCATTTGTTCAGTTATCTGGGTGAATGGAGCCCGGCCGCGGAACTACTGATTGAACAGTAAGATTTCAATTGATGAAATCAGTTAATTAATATTGGACTTTCGTTGTCTGTTATTTGAATGTAGTGATTATCCATCCAGATAGAAAATCTTTCCTTGACTTCCCTTTTTACACAGAGAATATATGGCTGAACAGTTGTCATAGTCTGACGCCGAACTGTATCTTGATAATCATCAATGCTTGTTCCAATTTAAAACATCATAAGTTTTGAAGCTGTCATTTTTTTAGAATTATTTGAACTTGTTACCACCTCTTTCATTCAGTTTCCTGAGGATCCTGTTCTGGTTTTTGAAATTTGCGACGTACATGAAATTCCAGAATTGTATTAATATTATATTAGGTTCAATCCGAAATCGCTTAATGTTTTTGAGGCTGTTGGAGCAAAAATATTGAAGTTAGGCGGTTTTTCGCTTTGTGGATACACTTTCATTTGAAAAAGAAGTTTAGCGTGAGTCCATGGGGAACATGTCATCTCACATGCGGCAAGTCTCTATGCGGCAAGTCATATTCGCGGCATGTCACATTTGCGGCATGTCACATTTGCGGCATGTCACATCTGGGGCATGTCTCATTTTCGGCTTGTCACAAGTGCGGCATCTATCTAGCGGCTTCTCTCCAGCGCAGAATTTCTCACGGGGAAATTGACATTTTTGCGGCATCTCGTACCGCACCTTTGTGACTGGCCAAAGAAATAATGTTGGTCAAACACCTACCCCTCTTACAACGTCTCGTGGGGGGGGGGGAGACACCCCTATGACTGCCACAGAAATAATATTGGTCGAACCCCCTTCCACTGGTGAGAGATACCGCTAGGTAGAGATGCCACAGTTATGACATGCCACATATGAGAAATGCCGTAGATGTGACATGCTGTAGACGTGAGATGATATGGTTACAGTCCAAGAGTTTGAAAAATAGTTCCACTAAAATTATTTTTCAACAACTGCTTCCAGTTGTAAATTCTACAACTTTTAAGAAATGATGATTTTAAATCTAAACAGTCATTGTATTTATAGTTAAAATTTTCTATTCTGAAGTCTTGCAATACAAAATTATTAATCCTTATCTTCAAATTCGTGAATAATTGCAAAATATTCAGTTCTTTGAAAACATAAGAAATGTTAAAGGCAAAATTGATCAAGGCTTCGTTGTTCACGTAAAACATAACAGTTTCATAGAATAAATGTAGCAAAGGAATTACATTTTAGTTTCTGACTGATGGCCTCATCGAAAATACCTGCCAATTAAGCTCACAAATGTGGAGTGTTTAATTTTTGGAGATCTGATGCCATTTTGTCATATTAACATCCATATACAGATCTGAAACATATTTCAAGGTGCATTAGCTATTTTCATGTATTTATTATTAAGAATAAATATTAAGTAATAAAGTAAATAAAATAAAATAAGTAATAAAATAAAATAAAATAAGTAATAAAAAATAAAATAAGTAATAAATATTAAGAATAAATATTCAATTAATCATGTTTTTGATTTTGTTAATGTTAAAATCTTGGCTAGAGAAAATAATACTTTTAAAAGACGTATTATTGAATCAATTTTTATTAATAAACATATCAAAACTTCAATACATTTAAAAACTGAAATATTGAATATAAACCAAATTTATCAAAGCATTTTACATTAACTTTTTTTTATGAAAAATTCTTTTTACTTAATCTAATTTTCATTCAATTTTACTCTGAAGCTTTGGCGCACCTTTTCATCAGAGGTTTATTAAAGGTTTCACCTCTATAATTACGACTTTTCATAACAGTCAGTTTTGTATCGTCCGTCTGTAAACATCGTTTCAATTATGTGACACTTTCAAAAATTATTGGAGCCTTTCCAATATTCTTGAGGCTTCAATTAGAAGAAATTTTTATTCTTTTTATTCATTTTGAACATTTTTTAATGACGATTTTGTTATATCAAATATTACATTACTCTATGACTCAGGTATGTTTTAATTTTTAATTTTTAATTTTTGTTAAAACCAATATCCTTTTTACGACACTAATTATGCGACCTTCACGCTCATAAATATTATATTAGTTTATTAAATTATAGATATGTGTATCGACTCTTGAAAAAGACCCGCAGTGTTGGTCGAAACGTTGAGAATTTCCAAAGAAATAAATGTTTTATACATGTTATTTCGGATGATTTTATTTTTTGACTTTATAATTGACCGTAAGACCGAACATATTTGCTGAAATCAGCTCTTGAAAATTAAAACGGTCGAAGAAAGGAAAAACAGTTTTGGATCTACTGCATCTACAATTGTTTTGTATATTTGAAGAATAAATATCTCTAATAATCGTTCTACAAGACCACCTGCAAACGGCTTTCATTTACGTTTAACTAAATACGAACAAATCTATCTCAACTGGATAAGTCGAAACGTTTTAGGTGTTGATAAAAACGTGAGGTTAGAAAGACCTTATATGTAACAATTTCGATCAATCAATTAAATCGTTCTTCACAAATTAAACCATTGCATTCAATCCGTCAGAATAAATGTTTAAATCAATTTTTTTCCAACATGCTCGAGAAAAATGCTAAAAAATCGACGTTTGCAGAAATTTGACTTCCCCGAACGTTCCACAATCCACATAGTTTGACACTTTGAACGTGCTTGACAGGACTCGTCCCAGGTGGATTTACAAGTAGTATGAGAATGGGTCATCATATTTGAATGGCGCTCTACTCAAACGATATTCATACCAGGATTGAAAAAAAATTCTTTTATTGAGTAAAATTACTTTTAAAGTTTTTTTTCTGTGTATTTTATTAGGTTTCAAAACCAGGAAACATTTTATCTCAGTGAAAATATATATAATAAATTTATCTTATTGTCAATGATGGCATGTTCGGATTAGCATGAATCGCATTAACGAATATTCATGAGGTTATATGTTATTGGTAACTGATTCAATTCAGTTATGTTGCATTGACGGTTTTTTTACTTTAATATTAGGAAATAAATGATTCATCAGTCAAAATCAGTTAAGCAGTGTTCGGCGCGGTTAGTACTTGGATGAGTGACCATTCGGGAATACTACTGCGTGTTGTTGGCTAGTCGTGGGTGTGGTGAGCCCACACTTGTAGTTATTTACTACAAGAAATTATCCACCTAGAAACACTACCCGAATCGGGTTGTGTCACGCCTACCCCGAAAGGGAAATGGCTTAATGGTATACATACATTAATAAATATTATGAAATAACTGATTCGTCAGTCAAAAGTCAATGGACTGATTTAATTGGTAGAATTTTTACTAATTCAAAGTGAGAGAGTATCTCTCCCTTTCTCTGCATTTTCCAATTCTTCATGTAAAAAAAGTAAAATCTAATATATTACAGAAAGATACCCCTCAGATATTATGAACTTTTCCTTTATCTTCCCTAATTGCCTGACCAACCTCCATAATTGCCTTAAACAAAAACACAGACCAAAATAATTATTTTGCACTATGCTTTTAGAAAAGATCGAACGTACCATAATATATTATACAGGGTGTTTTTTTTAACTTGAGACAACGAGATATCTCAAAAAATACGCATCCTACGGAAAAAATGTCTGGAATAAAAACTTTTTATTTTCGAGGGGGAAAAAAGATTTGTTAAAATTCACCCCACCCCCACCCCCACAGGAGGCAGGGGTGAGGGTAACTTTGTAATTTCAAATGGCAACCCCAATTTTTTATTACAGATTCAAATTCTCCTTTACGAAATACGTAAGTTTTATTCGGAAAATTTGTTTCGATTCGCGACAGATGGCGCTGCAATTGCGAAATTAAGCACCCCGAAGGGAATAGACAACTACTACGTCCGCGTTGTTATTCCTGGGTAGAGCTAAAAGTAGTGTCAACAATTTCGTATTTCGCAATTGCAGCGCCATCTATCGCAAATCGCAACCAATTTTCCGAATAAAACTTACGTATTTCATAAAGGAGAATCTGAATCTGTGATAAAAAATTGGGGTTGCCATTTGAAATTACAAAGTTACCCCCACCCCTGCCTCCTGTGGGGGTGGAGGTGGGGTAAATTTTAACAAATCTTCTTTCCCCCTCGAAACTAAAAAGTTTTTATTCCAGACATTTTTTCCGTAGGATGCGTATTTTTCGAGATATTTCGTTGTCTCAAGTAAAAAAAAACCCCTGTATATGATCAATGTGCTTGTTTCATGCCAGTTAGTGTGACATGTACCTTGCTCCTTCCTATTTTCAGGCGGGCTATATTTTTTCCTTCGCGAAATGCGAAACTAAATTTTGAAATACATTAAAAGTTGTAAATACTTGAGTGTGAGGTTGGCATGCCCCCCCCCCCCAGTCTAATAAGGTTTCTGCTTTGTTTTTCTCCATTTTTGGAGGTTTTTCCTGATATTGCATATATCCTCAATATTCACAAGAATTCTGTGATATAATTGAACTGTTTACAATTACATGATAAGGTCAAAAATATAGTGAACCCTGTAATTGAACTGTGTTTATTTATAAGAATCGTAGAAGTTTAGCAACTTCTAAAGTCAACTTGTAAGACATAAGTGGAACGGGAATCTTCCGACTTCAGTATGTAACGTGCTAGCAAATGCTTTGACGTTATATAAGCTATATATATATATGCGTCTCAGGTAGTTTTATTCGATGTCGAAGTGACACAAATTGAGGGAAACTGCCTTCTAGGCGAATTAATTGGGGTCTCAAACTAGAAATTAATTCATTTACTGTATCCACTAAATTGTCTTTAAGCAAAGAGAGTCAAACAGAGGTTCGAGGGTTCATCTCGAAGTTGCCTTTGTTTATTTAAGGGAAAATAGATGATGCATTTTTAAATGCGGGCGTGCATTTCTACCACGTAAAAGGTTGGTAGCACATCGTCATTGTTGCACTTCGGTATCCATAATTAAAAGCTATGAAATCAAATATGCATGAGGTAGAAGAGACCATTTTAGAAGAGTGGAACGTAGCGCACTGAATTTTGAGTAACACTTTCAGGTTACTTGACGCCGCGAGTTCATAAGACTTTGCAAGAATAATTGCAGGCAATTATTATTTAAGAAATCTCGCATCATCTCGACGCTTTTCTCTGTAGATAATAGATATATGTTTAAGCCTTATGTGACCATTATAAACTTGGATTTTTTCTAGTTTCGTAAATTTGTAATAAAGCAGCCGTTGACACAACAGTGGGCAGCATGTGTGCAGTACAGTTATGAGCCCACAATACGCCGAGGAGTATTATGGACTCATAATCGTACTCCGCACATGCGCATTCCCGTCATTCATGTAAGATTACGGATACATCAGCCTTGCCTCAAATAGCAGGCGTAATAAACTTGTAAATCACACCTTTGTAACACAAAATATCGTTTTTAACAGCGAGACAAACCTCTTTTTACCACAGCGTATTTGCAAAACTCGGCTTTGACTGGTTATTGCAAAATTTATTGTAAATTAAAAAAAAATTACTAAGTGTTTGGACAAAGTTCAATCCTACGTATAGACACTCCTCTGTTAAAATATAATTAATTCTCTTAAGTATATCAAATAACAGAATAATGTGCGAAACCCGCCATAACTCGAGGGTTAAGTGTACTGAAATTTTCACTAATTATTTCAAGTTCCCATAATTATCAGCAATATTTTATTCGGAGCACAGATTGCATACCCTGCTTCTACAAAATTTAATTATTTTTTGAATGCTTAGTATTCATAAATACTTTCTTATTTTTCTCCTATTTTATATGAGATAATGATCTTCGTAATATCTAAAGTCATCTTTAATTAACATTGTGATTTTGATAATCGTCGTGTAACGCAAATAATGAACTAAATTTTAAGAATTTTTCTGTACTTCTTATATTTCTACTT
This sequence comes from Andricus quercusramuli, assembly GCA_932178445.1. Lineage (NCBI taxonomy): Eukaryota > Metazoa > Arthropoda > Insecta > Hymenoptera > Cynipidae > Andricus > Andricus quercusramuli. Next base: position 115,418 of record CAKNXH010064374.1, on the reverse strand, counting down.
CATTCAAATAATATTATATTTCTCAAAAATTGTATTTAGCAATATTAAATCCATCTACTCCAACTACAAAAGCTATCATCTTCAACACTATAACGGGGGAAGACAGCCCCTTTGGCCCACTTCAGTTGTGGTTGGTTGAGCTATTCTGGGAAGCAATGCTTTGTTGGCGTAAATCTAATATACTAGTCGAACGGACCACGTTAACAGATTTTCGATAACCGCATTCCCGCTAAATGTTGTTGTATTTTGATGTGTAGGCACAATCTGTAAATCGAAAAGTCCATGCGACATACTTGCCATGATTGATCGACGGTCGCTAAAAATCACGTTTCTCCAGAAAATGAGTTTTACCTTTTTGGTCTCTTTCATCAACCTTTGCGGTTGATGGATGGTGACCTGCGGCAATGTTTTTTCAAGCGAACAAGAGCCACGTTGAGGTATACTGGAGACACTTGTCATATTTTTTATCTCTGAATTTTGTATTCTGGATTCGTAAATAATTCCTATAACTATGAAAATATGAAAACTATAAATGAACTTTCATAGGCGATTGTATCATCATAATTAGCGAGGCATGGACCTGTCAAGAAAAGGACAGGAGTAAAATCAACGCGATCGGCATGAAACCTTTGCGCATAATATGCGGAAAAACACTGATGGACAAAGTCCGAAACGAGATAATCCTCAAAGAATGTGGTACAGGAGACACGCTAGTTGACATATGGGAAAGAAATCAGTTAAGATGGTTCGGACATCTTGAAAGAATGAAAGATGAACGACTGACGAAGCAAGTATATAAAGGTAAAGTAAATGGCAGAATGCCCAGAGGTAGACCGCCGTAAGAATGGTTAGAATCTGTAAATGAGACATTAATCCGAAGAGACATAAGAAGTCATAGGAACAGAAGAGCTTGCATGAAGAAATGCATGGACGTAAAGGAAGCTAGAGTAGTATGCCAGGTCAGAAATGTGTGGCGACAAATAGTTTATAAACAGAGTGAAAATAGAGTGAATGATGCCTGAAACATAGACCTTGGATACTAATGGGCCCAAGTGGGGAACCATACATTACAATTTTGTGAGGCTCCTCACTTGGGGTGATCGCTAGAGAGGTTGATCAGCAACCTGGGTCGGAGCAGTGTTGCGGAGTGAACGTGTTATTTGAATAAATAACACGAAAACTCCAGATCAATCTAAAATATCTATACCATAACACATATACCTATATACCTATCTACCGTATACCATATAACGACCTACTTTACACCTATATACCTATCCCACTATTTTCCAACCGAGCAAGTCACGCCTACCCCGAAAGGGAAATGGCTTGATGGTATAATAATAATATAATAACACCTATCTCGAAATTTGGACCTCACATGCCTCTGAATCATGTACAAAGTAACTCATCGCAGTCAACGTTATGACAATAATATTAGTTTATGCAGATTTTGAAATATAATTATTTTGCCGGCCAGGGGGTAAGGTTGAGCATGCGCACTTGAGAGAGAAGGAACTTTGCACACCAACAAAGTTTGGAGCTTATCTTAGCGGACACTTACTGTAACTGTTTCAGAGCAGCCTTCAGCTAGCAACTTTCTTAGACCATCGCTGCAAAAAATAACTCGTGATATACATGTTCACAGGTAATTGCAGGCTCGTCTGATATTAGCATTCGGCTTTAGCTCTTCGCACTCGGCTAAGTACTACTATCCGACTCGTGTTATAAACCTGCAGCTCATATTGAAAAATTCACAACCGCTGGCAATCGCCTGTTTTGCGCCCTTGCCTCACTATTCATCGCTATTCTTTATCTCCTCGAAGAGGTTCTCTTCCTGCTTCTCTGCCTCACCTGCTATGTTTGTGACATTCTCTTTCTCTCTCTCTCTCTCTCAACTTTGAAATTTTAAAATTTTTAAAATAAAATTTGGCAGATGTATTATACCATTTTTTATATATGAATATGGAAAATCCTTTACAATTATATTCACTATATCTATAAACGACATGTGGATAATTTCTTCCTGCTCAAAATAGTAACAGGATGACTTCATCACGGAAGATAAAATCGTATGCATACAAATAAAGAATGAGACCTGATTTATAAGGGAATGAGAGAGATAATTTTTGAATACTTTCAGAGTCCTCGATAACGTTTAGAACTCGTTCTGGTGTTTAAATGGGCAAACATTGTTTTCTTTTATTCGGGGCTAGGTTCAAGTTTTCTACGAATTTTGAAAAAATGAAATTTTGTTAGAGTTCTGATTATATGAAGCATAGTACTTAAGTTCCTGATGCTTTTCAGAAACAGTTGCGGTCAATTTTAACAACAAGAATTTTAAAAATTATTCGCCCCCTCGTTTTACAGAAATTCAACCCCTATTTCCGAAGGAGTTTTGGAGTTGTACGCAAGCATAATTTCGAAAAAATATAAAAGTTACAACACTTTTCATCTTCTATAATATAAAAAATTTGCATTAAAGTGTCACAAATTCTAATCACAGTTCTGTCCGCTAAATGGAGAGTTCCAATAAAAACTCTCATATCACCTTTCGATTAAACCCAAACCCGAAAAGATACAAAACTTTGAAAATACCAAAAAATTTTATATTGTACAATTTCAAGACTTTCAGGAGTTCTAATCTCAGTTTTATTCCCCGCGGGAAGAGTTCTGTGAATAAGTTCTGAATGTCTCTTGGTCAACCCCAAATTCCTAACCCAAATTATATCATTGTGAACTCCACAATTCTAAGACTCTAAGGATTTCTGGTTCCAATTCTGATCGCCTCAGAAGAGATCCATACAAAGCTCCTATATGCCACTTTTTGATTAACCCAAAATTCAAAAAGCTACAGCAGCTTGCAGAGAACCGGAATGTCTGCTACACTGGACAGTGAATTTCAAAGATAAAATGTGGGAGATGACTCAAAACATTTATTTTTTCAGTGTAATATTGATCATGCCTTGAAATTGCTATCACGTATATATGTTACGGTGAATGTCGGAAATCAGTCCTTATCGACAATTCCTAGTCAATGTCGACATTGACTACTGGCGTCGGTCATTGTCGATATTAACTAGTCAATGTCTATCCCAGAAACCAAAGTTCGGAAATTTCCAACATTGACCGGTCATTGTCGACAATGAATAAAGCCCAGCGGTCAATGTTACTTTGCTTCAATTCGTACGTACATGAAGGTATCCTGCAATGATACTTTGCTATATATGGTTTATGAAATTTTTAGAAATAAATGTTTAAACAAATTCATGAACAAAAGCCTTTTTTTGTAATTCGTAATGATTATTTATTTCCAATTCACAGTTTTTATAAAGAATATGAGAGAAATGTATGCCTTATTATAATAATTCAAAAATATCTGCATGGCAACATTATTTAAACAATTTTTATAAACAAATACACAGTTTTCATATGTCACAGTGAATAGGCTCCATTTTTTTGCAGAAACGACCAAAAATTTCTTGCCAATGATTTCTTGCTGTAATTTCTCTCAGATAAACAACAATTGTTAATTATTCAAACAAAATTGATAAACAAATTCACATTTTAAACAATATTACACGAAGAAGGACAATTTTTTGTTGCGGAACCCACTGAAAATATATCGTTTAGTGCCTCCTAGCAGTAATTTTGTTCGAATTGATAAAAAAATATTGATTTTTCAGACAATTTTTATAAATAAATGGACATTTTGACAATTTTCCCCAGAATAGGCTCCATTTTCTTTACGCAATCAACTGAAAATTTAGTTATCGACTCTTCGCTATGAAGCTTTGCCAACGGATCAGAAAAGTTAATTATTTAAACGATTTTTACGAACAAATGTACATTTTGGTCACTTTTGCAGAAATAGCCTGATTTTTTCCGTGAAGTAAGCTAAAAATGTCTTACCGATTATTCCTCCTTATCACATTTCCTTAATTAGGAAAAAGTGTTAATTGTTAAAACAATATTTTTTAACGGATTCAAAGTTTGACTATTCATTATTGGAGTATCATGGAAAAAGGGTCGAACTGTAAAATTGATCATGAATATTGTTTAAGCAATCGACCTTTTTCCCTAATTGAGGAAATGTGACAAGAAGGAATAATGGCAAGACATTAATTTATTGTTGATTACGCAAAAAAATTATTACGTTTCATGGGAAAATAGTTGGAATTTGCAATTCTACATAAATATTGTGTAAATAATAAACAGTGTTCTTGTTAATTGAACAAACAAGGCAATAAGGAGTCATTCGTAAGATAGTTTTAGCTTACTCCACGAAAAAATAAACTCACTAAACAATATATTTTTAGTGGATTTCACAAAAAAAATTGTTCCTATTCGTGGAATAATGTTAAAAATCTGAATTTGTTTATGAGTATTGTTTAAATAATTATCAATTTTTGTTAATTTCGAAAAAAAGACAACAAGAAGTCATTGGCAAGACATTTTTGGTCGATTCTGCGAAAAAATAGAGTCTATTCATTGTGATATACGAAGACTGTATATTTGTTTAAGAAAATTGTTTAATTAATGCTGCCAAGCAGCAGATAATTTCGAATAATCACAAAAAATGACTTTTGTTCATGAATTTGTTTAAATATTTATTTCTGAACATCGTATAAACAATATATAGCAAAGTATCATTGCAGGATACCTTCACGTACCTGACCAATTATCAATCATAGAGTGTGGTACCTGCTTCTGCTAATTGCCCCCAGCTCTAACGAATTGAAGCAAAGTGACATTGACCGCTGGGCTTTAGTCATTGTCGACAATGACCTGTCAATGTTGGAAATTTCCGAACTTTAGTTCCTAGGATAGACACTGACTAGTTAATGTCGACAATGAAAAACGCCAGCAGTCAATGTTGACATTGAATAGGAATTGTCGACAATTACTGATTTCCGACATTGACTGTAACATATCTAGAAATCCCATGTGGATCCTTCTTTTCTGCCCGAGATACCAAAAGTTTTGTTTCTCATGAAACACGTCACACAACTTCGTTATGGCAGATAAAATAGTATGCGTGAATATGAAGAATGAGACCTGGTTTATAGAGGAATGAGAGGTTTATAGCTACTTTACATGATACATCGTAATGTATGTGAACTTGTAACCTTCTTTCGAAATTTTGATATTTTTTTAGTTTTCCGACATTCTTTTGGATAGTTCTAGAGTTCCCGATAACTTAGAAATAGTTTAGATGTTCAAATAGGCAAAAATTAGTTGTTTAAAATAGCGGTTTAAGTTCACGTTTCCCACGATTTGTGAGAAAATGAAATTTTTTAGCGTAGATTAAGCATACTTATGAAGTTCCTGATGCTTTTCAGAAACAGTTCCAGAAAATGTCAGCAACCATTTTCAAAAATAGTGAATCCCCCATTTCTAAGATATTTTATGTTTTTTCGCAATTCTGAGTTCCAACAGATTTCTAGAGTTTTACACCAACCTGACTCTGTCCATCCCGTAGATTTAGCCCCGGTCAGCAACACTGCCAAGGGCTGCGGAACAGGTCCAGGCCATGTGTTGAATTTGAACCATCGGAGAAAGGAGGAGCGGGAGCAGGTGGTACAATTAGAAAAAACTTAAATTCAAATTAATGCGTTGAACTATACATATATTTTCACAATGTACATTCAAAACTATTCACATAGTCCTAATGCATTCGTAAATTAAAAAAGAGTAAATATATTGTTTTCCGAGGATCTTCGATCTCCTGTGTTGGTTTTCAACATATGTAAGTGCTCATGTTTTAAATTGTCCATACACACAACAGGTGTTACGCCGCCCTTGAACATTGAGTTTGTGCCCTGTACTCCCAGTGCTTCCTCTGAATCCAGTTTTTGATAGCCATCCCAATGCGGCAAGACGGCAAACCCAGTATCGTTTCTGGGCCTATATATTCACTTGCTGTGCCGCTTTCCGTCAACTGGCTCTCTTTTTCGTTTTCCCTAATCCTTCCCGAGTCGAAATATAGGCCCTACTTTGACGCTCTTCACGCTGTCATTTGTAGGGGCTAAGGTTTTTAAAGTAGAAGCTATTCCAATGCGATTTTTGCCCCTACTTTGGCGCTCTAATGGGCACAAATTTCCAAATATTCGACTTGGAGCGTCAAAATAGGGGGTCAGTTTTTGCTTCTACTTTAATGATCCACATTCTACCTTCCTGGACAAAATAAAATTATTTGACGAAAGATTAACAAGAGTAGAGTATGACGAAAACATAGCGACATTTGCGCAATATTTTACGTTATTTTTCATAATCATTCAACAACAATTTCTTATTGAGCGTTGAAAACAACGTGTATCTAATATTGAATAAATGAATATACAACATAATTTTGGTTTTTTCATTCGTCAGAAGATCCTAAATTTTATGAAACTTAAAATTAAAACTATACTATTTGTTGTTAAATGAAGATGCAAAATGTTATGAAATATGTACACAATGTCACAGAATCCTCGTTTCACTCAACTTTTGTTAATCTTTCGTCAATTAATATGTTTTCCGTGCACTTTTATATTCCCTTCGCTGATGAGTTATAAATCCTTTTTTCCTTATAATTGTTGTATTAGAATCTTTTAAAATAGAACGAAATAATTATTGATATCACAAAATGAACAATTATAAACCTGTAACAGTGTGTTTCAAAAACGAATGAAAGTTCTATAATGAAGTAAAATATATTATGATATAAATATCGAAGTACACATATTATAGAACAGCATAAGTTTGATTATCCTGCTCGTTTTCCTTGTTTTGCGATTCCACTTGTACTACTGTTGGTTTTTCGCCTTCGGAACCCATATAAATATGAACTTATCAATTATTTTTATTGTTCAATCACATATATGTAGAAGACGTTTATACATTTTAATATTCTTTCAAAATAATAAATTTGTAATAATCTTAAGAAAATAATTATTATTACTACAATAGTATTAAGTAACAAAATTAAGTTGGGTGAAGGCCCCGTTAACTAAAAATGTTACTGTGTTGTATTCTTAATAAAAAATATAGAATAAAAATAAAATCTGCATTTAAATCACAATTATGTTAATTTTTGGCCATGTCCTCTATAACTTTTGACCTAATGAAGATATTCATTATTTTCTTTCATATTTGAATAGCGTTTATCGTCTTCTTTCAAAATGCGATAGAGAATTGAAAAAAGGTTCAAAATTAACAAAATGGTAGCGGTTTTTCTCGAACAATTAAAAATCGATTTTCTCAAAAAACCCACATTTAAATATTTGCCCATTTTTGTTTTGAGCTCGTGCTTTGGTAATAGTTAAGCTCGAAAGGAGCTTATAAAATGCCTTTCATCTATTAGCAGACAATTTGAAAAACATTTAGAAGAATAAAAAGTGAGTGGCTTTCAAGAAATCTTTTTCATTCATTTCTTCGACTTTTGAAAACATGAAAAAATACATTTTCTGGAAAACCACACTCTTTCTATTCTAATCAAAGTAAAAGTTAAAAAAATGGCAAAAAATTCAAAGTGGGTTTTTTGAGAAAATCGATCTTTCATTTTTCAAGAAAAAACCCTTTTGTTAATTTTAAACCTTTCTTCAATATTCTGTCGCGCTTTGACAGAAGACGATGAACACTATCAGAATCAAAAAGAAAATAATAAATATCTCAATTAGGTCAAAAGTTATAGAGGTTTGAAGAAAAAATTGAGTTTTTGCACACAATTCAAATACGCATAACTTGTTGCGATTGTTTTTTTGCGAATTGGTAAAATACGTATCGCCTAATAACCTCCGAAAAGCAACATATTTCCTCCCGAGAGATTCTGCGATTCCAAATGCAGAACCCTGCCTGATTCAAAATGGATTCGGTCGCCTGAAGAATAAAGTTAAATAGTTTCAGAATCGAATAAGAAAAAATAAATGACATAATAGGGTACAATTTTGAAAATAAATACGATTAAAGAAAATTTCAATGGCGGGATATTTAAAAAAAAAATGACCTTGATATCACTGAAATCACGAAAGTTTTGAAAATTTTAGAAAAGAGGACCAAAATTTTCAATTTTGAATATCCCTCAAGTTTCTGGATTAAGAAAAAAATCATTCTAGCGTTTTTCTTTCAACACCTTGAAGAACGTATACTAGAATTTTCATCTGAATTACTAACAATATAGCTGAAATCCTTGAGATGATTTGACATGGAATTGCTTATGATTATGATATTTTTTAAGAAATGTGAAGAGATCGAGACCTCCATTCAACTTAACAAATTTAAAAATTACAATTCACAACAAAGATAAATATTATGAAAAAGAAAAGATAAAACATTAGAGTTGAGCCAATTTTCCTCTGAAATAGATGTCTTGATATCATATCAAACTTTGTATTTGATTTTTGTTAACAAAAATTATTATAAAATGCTATACAGAGATTAAGAAATGTTTATCGAGGAGTTAAACAAATTATTTTTGAAATTTAGAGATTGAGAAGTGTCTAAGGAGGAGTTAAAAATATACAAAAAGTTACAGAGCGTTAAAAGAGAACTTAAAAATGCTGTGAAGATTATAGAGCTTCAAAGGAGACGTTAATAAAACTCAAGAACGTAGAGACAAGCTCTGCATTGTAGGAGCTAGTAGAGTGAGCAGCTTCCAAGTAGAGGAAATACTTCCACTTAGAGCATCAAAGTAGGGCCTACATTTCGACTTGGGTTGTCTAACCGGGAGCTTATATAAGGGTCATGTTGTTTTTCCGCAAAATGGTTTAATACCTTCTTAGATTTTCAAAGTAACTATGACGTTTTGACCAATTTTGCTTAGCTGTATGAGCAGACTGTAATCTGTTTATCAGAGGAATTCGCCTCTATTGAAGCCTCAGCACAGCGGAGGATGGCCAGGACCTTCGCTTGAGATATCGTATCAGGCTGCCCACCCAGGTGCGAAATTCGGCCGGATGCCAGTGCTTGAGCAACGGCCCAAAGTTGGTCGTGTCTTAGTAACCGATCTACGGTAACCAGAGTTGGGCCGACTAAGGCGTTTTCAAGCTGATGTGGTCCCACCGACGTTGGCAACTGACATCGGCAGCGGGTGAAAAGCCGACTTTCGGCTCAATTCTGGCCCAACTTTGGGCCGACTATCGGATGAACTGTGTCAGATTGGTCATTAAAACCGCAAGAATGCGGTAGATCTGACTGGATACAGCAGTCGGTTAGCCGCAAGTCACCTTGACCGCCGGATAAACTCCGGTTCGTTGTTTCAAAATGACCCGACCATCGGCATAACATTGGTTTGTACAAGTCATTATGATGCACCCACTGTCCTTCAAACTTCGGCTCAAATATATCGAAATTTCGGTACGAGTAGACACTTTCTTTTTTTTAAGAAAAAAAATTGTAAGCTTCATCTTTATGATAAATTGTAAATGTTCCGAAAATTTTACATTTGATGTAATTCGTAATCATTCAAAAATAGTCTTAAACACCTACAAAGCAAAACACTACACGAAAGTTTGAAAAAATTTGTTTTATAAAAATATTGTTGCAGTACGCGAAAAAAATTTGTTAATAAAAAAAATTGTCGTAGTACGTGATAAAATTTCTGAGTTCCGTCGATGCAAATTCTAAATGCTCATTAGAAATGACATTTTATGTCATTATCAAAAGTTGTAAAATGTGATAAAATGCGAGAAAACAAAATATTACAAACAAAAAATTATTCAAATTGGGCGCCTGACCGTGGGCACGTGGGACACGCATCCTTCTCCTTCTGTGCTGTCGTAGATTCCAGCTTCCGACTACCCTTCTTCTTTAGAGCCATCTGTGTAACAGACTTCCCTTAGAGCAGCGGGTTATCATTTGCTTTCCACATATTCCAGCATGGGATATGTCGCCCCCAAATCCATCAATTTGTTCTTGCTGGGCGGCCATCCTGATGGTTATCGGAACGTGTAGGGGCACTTCTCAGAGCATGATACCGTACCCTGCACACTAAGGAAAAACTTATGTAATTGGTTTTGGTGTTTAGGTTGATGCTATCACTGCCAGGCATAAAGAATAAACCCCAATCGTGAAGTCACTTACATAATTTTTTCCTTGGCACGGCGTACCATAATATAGCTTATTCGTAAATACCTCAATGGCTGGACAGGCGCGCATCAGCGCGCTGGGGGCGTAACCCCGTTGTAATATTATAAATTATTCTCGTATTAGATAACCTTATTTTATAGAAGGAATGTAACCGTCCCCTAAATGTTGGAACCAAAGTGTATGTATGTATGTATGTATATTTAATCTCTCCCTTTTACGGGTTTGAGGGCCTCCGCTCCCCGTACATATATTTACAATTCATCCTTAGTCTAACTTATTCGCTGCTTATATTCTAATTCTTCGCCTTACATGATAACAGTCATATTAATACTATTCTTCTTAAATTTCTACAAATCTAAGCATGAGCGACCTTACAGGGCTTCCGTTTTCTCTTACCATCAAATGCATTTTCAACGATTTAAAATTTACCATTTTTCTAGTTACTTTCTTCACAGAGGATTACCCGTTTGGCTCTGCCCTGTTCCCTTGCTTTCCCTTATTTCTTCCAGCTTTTTCATCCACATCACTCCCTGTCCATTACCATCCAAGATCCATCTCACACATTCATCCACACTCAACTGTCCATCTTCCTCTCCTGTACACCTCTCTAGCACATGTGCCCATGACTCCACCTCGTATCCACATACTCTGCACAAATTATCCTCTTCATCCATCCAATATCTACAAGATCTCACTCCTCCCCCAATTCTAAACCGTACCACCCTATTCCATTTGTCTTCCTTTTTCATCTTTTGCAAATATTCTGGTTCCGTCAACCCTTTGACCATCATATACCATCTATTGTTCTTCGAATCCATAATCTTTCTCCATCTCTCTTCTCCTTGTCTTACTAATAGCTCTAATTCTATGTTCTGCCAATCCAGAACCCCTTCCTGCATATCACAAACATTCCTCATTTTTGTCCTTTCTTCCTCCCATTTCAAGTTTCCCAAATTTCCTCTCGTGTCCTTGTTCCGAACTTCGTCCAAGCATACTTGTGCTATTCTGCTCCCCTCTCTCCTTTTCAGTTTCTCTTCAAACCTCCAGGCTCTCTTAATTTGTCTCGTTACCATTTTCTCCCTTCCTAGGTCTTCCCTCAACAAGTATCCTGGGCAACTCCAACTAACCCCCATTACCCATCTCAGAAATCTCTCATGCATGCTTTCCTCTCTCGTATGTTCTTTCCATCCCCAGACTTCTACCCCATAACCCAATACCGCCCATACCAACGCATCAAACAACCAGACCCTCATTCTTCAGTCGTCCTTGAACCTTCTCTTTCCTATACCCTATACTTGGCCCATTACTTTGCTCGCACATTCGATTCTCTTCCTCACCTGCACCTCGTTTCCCCCTCCTGCCTCAAACCAGAAACTTAAGTAACAGAACTCCTCCACACTTTCCACTGTTTGTCCGTTCATCTTCCAACCGTAACCTATTTTGGTCTTTCTCTTTCTGATGCACATCACCTTGGTCTTCCCTACGTTCACCGTCAGTTCTTCTGCTCGTACATATTCTTCGAAGATTTTTATCACTAGGTTCATCCCCTTCTCATCGTCTGCTAATAGAACTAGGTCGTCCGCGTATGCTAGAGAGTATATTTTGCTATTACCCAGAATCGTCCCCCCTTTCCCTTTCTCCTTTAGCTTCTCCTCTAAGTCTGCCAACAGCATGTTAAAGAGCAGCGGACTCAACGTTCACCCTTGCCTAAGACCTCTTTCTGTCCAGAAAACCTCACCTTTTTTCCCCCCTATCTTCACCCTAATCCTGGTTTCAGTAAAAATTTCCTTTATCCTCTTCACTAACCCTTCCTCTATTCCCTTCTCTTTCATTGCCTACCATAGAACTTTTCTATTCACCGAGTCAAAAGCTGCTTTAAAATCTACGAACAAGGCTACTAATTTCCCTTTTCTTCTCCCTAAGTTTCTGTTAACCAAGTAGTTGAGTACGTAAATGTTATCTATTGTTCCCATCCCTTTTCTTAATCCTGTCTGATTGTGTGGGATACTTTGTTTCGCTTCTATCTGACTCTCCAACCTTTTTCTTAGAATTTTCGCGTATATTTTATAACCCACTGGCATAAGGGTGATTCCTCTGTACTCTTCTACCTTCTTACCATCCCCTTTCTTGACAAGCAGTACCACCAGCCCTGTCCTCCCCTCCTCCGGCCACCCTTCTCCTTTCCAGACCTTGTTGCAGATCTTCCACATCCCTTCCCTAATCCCTTCTCCTCCATACTTTATCGCTTCGTTCTCCATACCATCCTTTCCTGTAGCCTTGCTTCCTTTTAGTCTATCTATCGCCTCATTCACTTCTTCTCTTGTTATTTCGTTCGCTTCCTCCCTTTCTCCCTGGACTGTCTTTCTGTTTTCCCCTTCGATCCTATTTTGTTCTCCCCCTAGCAGACCCTTAAAATAATCCGTCCATTCATCCATTTCTATTTCTTCATTCACGCCCCTCCTTCCACCTCTTTCCCTGTTCATCACATCCCAAACCCTACCTTCTTTGATTGCTTTTTCTACTTCTTCCTTGTATTTCTCCTTTCCTTTTTGCTTTTTCCCTTCCAGCATCCTCTCATGTTCTCTTTTCCTCCTGTTGTACTCCGCCTTCTCTATTTCTCCTTTCCTCCATTTTCTTACAGACTCTTTCATTCTCTCCTTACTCTCCCTGCATTCCTCGTCCCACCAGCCTCTTTTCCCCTCTTCTCTTCCTTCTTTCGCACCTATCTCATCCCTTACCTTCTCAATCGACCCTTTCAACCTTTCAATCAACAAGTCTACTTCCTCCTCCTTCTCATATCTAACGTTCTCCTTTTCCATTTTTTGTTCAAACACTTTTAATTTATCTACCCCCAGTCTATTACTGTCTCTCCCTTACCTACAAATGTAATCTCTCCCTTCTCATCTCCTTTCATATTGCCATTACATATGAACCATCCTGTTTCTCCTATTACTTCTAGTAACCTCCTCCCCTTCCTGTCTATCTCCCTATGTTTGGAGCTCCTTATATAGGCCTCCTCTTCTTCATCCCAAGTCCCTCCCCCTTGCTCGCCAGTCCAAGCATTCAAGTCACCTCCTATCAAAACCAACTATGACTTCTTTTCCTCCATCCACCTCCTTATTTCTCTCCAACCTTCCTCTTCCCCTCTTCTTCTATATACACAAACCTGCGCTATTTTGAATTTTCCAATAACAATCCTTCTTATCATTGTTCCATCCTTTTCCTCTCTATCCTCCTCTGTTCTCCTTTTTACTGAATTTTCCAATAACAATCCTTCTTATCATTGTTCCATCCTTTTCCTCTCTATCCTCCTCTGTTCTCCTTTTTACTGCCTTTATCTATCTTTCCCTATCCATACCATGTGCCCCTTTTTCCTCTCTATCCATGCCCTCTGGTCTATTTGCCATCTCCTTTTCCTCTCCCTCCATGTCAGATCCTCTTCAATTCTTTCCCTTCTTCCTTTCAATAATTTTTTGTTCTCCATAATTTTCTTTTTCTCCTCCTCACTCCCTACTTTTACTACAAACATGCCTTCCTCTCCTTCCTTCGTCCCTCCTATTCTCTTAACTCCTTCTAACCTTACCTGCACTCCAATATCTCTCAGAATATTTATGATTTCCGCCTCCCCTGTTTCACTCTCCACTGTCAATCCCTTAATAATTATGTTTTTTTTTCTCTTTGCCTTTTCTTCCCCTTCCAATCTCCTTTCAATATCACTTAGTCTCTTCTTCAATCTATCATTCTCATTTTGCACGTTCTTATTACTCCCTATGTCTATTTCCGCACCCTCTGTTTCTTTCCCCATATGCTCATTCCTCAATTCTAAGTTGTTCACCCGCTCTTCCAGCTGTTTTATCTCAATATTTCTCCTTTCGTCATCCTCCTCCTGTCTATTTTCTATGCTCTCTAGCTTACGCCATACCTTATCGTTCTCCTCTTCCCAGAGTTTATCCCACTCCTCCCACTTTTCTCTAACTTATCTTACTTCCCCCCTTACAACATTTCCCTCTCTAAACCCTTTTATGAGAGCCTCTAATTTTTCAAACATCCCTCCGTCCCCCCTATCTCTATCTGGTGTTTTCCGTTTAGTGAGTTTATTCCTGCCTTTCTTGCTTTCCTTATCCGTTTCTAACTCATCGTCCCCTTCCTCTATTTTTCTTTTGTCTTCCGCCTCACTACTGGTCACGTTTTCTTTTTTTCGCCATTCGTCCAAACTCCGATTCGAGCCCCCGCTGCCTAGCTTGTTCAGGCGTTGTAGGTTAGAGGGCCTCCCGCCTTTATGGCCCGTACCTGAATCCCTTCTCTCTGCCGTCCCCACCCTAGTCGGCGTCTTAAACGTCTCTTGACCACTACCGCTACTGTCATCTTCCCCCTTCACCCAACTAACCGAGCTCGCAACCTCGTTAGCAATTGCCTCTACAGAGGGTCCAGAGCACGGAGTAATAATAAGGAGACCTATCTCCATACATTCGTTCTGACTGCGGTAACTGTACATCTATTTCCGCGCTCAAACGTTTCTAATTAGCAATCATGGACATTCGGTCCTGCGCACTGTGATCTGCTATCCCCTTTTCTCCCGCGACAAGTGTGCGAGTGAGCGTCAGTCCATGCGTGTCCATGACAACCACTCCGTGATGACAACAACGCTAGCAAATTGAGGTTATATGAATGTTTTGCCACGTATGCAAACGTTTTTGCAAAGTTAATAAGTACAATTTAGAAAATCAAATAATCAAGTGGAAAAATGGCGTGTCGCGTTCCCAAGTGCCATTCATATTTTTTGGATGAAAATCCATGTTTTTTCTTAAAAATTCATCTTCTAGTAGAAACCTAATCTTTATGGTAGACAATTCATTTTTTGGCAGATATTTAATCTTTATGGTTCATTTTAAAAAATATCTAGAAGTTTTGAATAAATGTGAAAGATAATTTTAAATTAAAAAGATTTTTAAAAATGTAATATAAAATGTAACTTTTGAAGATTCTGAAATAGAATTTTAAAGCTTTGTAAGCATTTTCAAAAATTTCATGATGATAAAAAATTTAATTTCAGATTACTCCGAGAATTTAAATTGACTTTTAATTTAAAAGAATATTTAAGAGAATAATTAAAAACATTTCAAACAAATTTTAGTATATACATATCAATTGAACAATTATTAATTTACAGAGACTCAAAAAAAAATTTAACTTCTAATTTTAAAAGGCTTCATTTAAATATTAATAATATTTACGGGAAAGTAAACTCAGTTTTGAGTTGTCATTAAACACGGCACTCACTCGCACACTTCTTGCGGGAGAGAAGGAGATAGCAGATCACAGTGCGCAGGACCGAATGGCCATGATTGCTGATTAGAAACGTCTGAGCTCGGCAATAGATGTACAGTTACCGCAGTCAAAACTCTTGGCGCTTTCTACAGCATGATCGGTCTCCTTATTATTACTCCGTGGTCCAGAGACAGTGTGGCAACCTAGCCGGATGTCGCCATTTTGCGGTCTGGTTCGCTGAGTTCGGCGCGATTTTTAAAATTACACAAACGCAGGTCCTGTAAAATGAAATCAATAAAACTATACATTTATTGAAGTAAATAAATTTACAAGCTATTAACCCATACATCCAGGGGACAGTTAATTTATTGAAATAAATAAATAGAACAAGAAGCTATTAACCCACGCACCCGGGGAGAGCTGATTTATTTAAATTAATAAATAAAACATAACCCTCAACTCGTACATACCTGGCGGTATTTTAATTTATTTTGAAAAATTAAAATAATAAACCCACACACCCACGTGGATCTTTGCTTTATTTGAATAAATTTGAAAATAAAAAAAAAGAAATCTACATCATTTTTTATTTTTTAAAATAAATAAAAAACCAAATCCTTCAATTCCGATACCCGATAGTATCTTTACTTCAATATATTAGAAAATTACAATAAGAAACCCACGCATTTTATTTTATGAAATTATTAAAAAAGAAATAAATTTTTAAAGAAATATGATTTTTTTTAAATATAAATCTGCGAATTGAAATGGATGATCTGCTCAGTGGATACACAGTTTTTATTATTTTACAAATATTTTTTTTATTGGGTAAACAATTAAGAACAAAGCTGGAATATGTTTATTCAATATTTCACAGTATAAACTTGCATAAAAACGTTTTATAAAAAATGATTACTTATAAAAATATCTTTTTCAGTTATGTATGGTAAATTTAAAAAAATCGATCAATAGTTGATGAAAATGATTCCATAATGTAAATATTACTGTATAAAACAAAAATTAAGAATAATCTAGAAATTATAGGTATATTTAACCATAAAAAAATTATTAATAACTACACGGAGAAAATTTGTGTGTTAAATTTTGCATAACTTAGTTCGGTAAACGGAGGACATTACGGCATTATATTAAAATTTCACTTTCAGTCATGTAAAATGAAATAGGGTAATATTTGATGTGAAAATATGAATTATTAATATAAATTCATTAAAATTTAATTCGCGATTCAGTAAGAAATGATACAACAAGATATTAGAGATTACCTGACAGTTGGGTAAAATGAGATGTCGATTACCTACCAGTAAGGTAAAATGAGTCGAACTGTTAGGTACAGTTTCAATCATAGAAAACAAAGTCTACCTCTCTAAATATGTGAATTCTACATCCCAGTCATGTAAAATTTCGTGCGCCAGCAAAAAAAAAACATTCTTGCTACAAACTGATTCTGTGGAAGGTCATCCAACTACTAACAAACACATGCTCACACATATCGTACAATTCATAAGTATATTGTTGGTACATACATACAATTTAACTTAAACAATTAAATTAAATTACGATAGATTACATACGATATAGTCGCACGCTTTTAACGATATTAACGCTATTAAAAATCGAAAACGCTGTGACGGGTTTCGAACCACCTAAGCTACGTTTAACGCATTGTATCCCTAACAACTAAACCTCACGGCTAACCTAACAGTTAGAATATCGGGAAAAAAATCTCGGCTATAAAGTTAAAGTACAAGTACGTCAGGGCCGTACAAAAAACTATCTGATCCCCGTTTCATCGAAATTTGTTATTGTAACATTATATCAATTAGCGGGCTTAGAAATTTGTCGGAAGTAAATAAAAATATTAAATAATTTTTTTATTTTAAATTTTCTAACCTTGAAACTTTAAATTATGTGATTTTCAATACTTCAAACTTTTGCATGGTCTACGTTTTAAAAATA